>CM077481.1:75598092-75667940 GCA_039654755.1 Calcarius lapponicus | reverse complement strand
AGCAATGTCACTCTCTAATGTGAAATCAATTCCCTTTTCCTATATAGAGGGTTTAATTTTCGTAGAGGCTAAGTTTGCTAGAGAATTAACTCAGTAAGAGGTGTAAGTGGGAAAATTGGTTTGTTTGAAAAGCTGAACAGCCCAGAAGAGATTACTAAAATCTACTTGGTATCACGGGAGTGATTAATCATTTCAAGTTACTGGGAGAAGCCTATGTACACCAAGTTTTGACTCCCTGTTAAATTAAAGTCAGGATCAAGCAAATATTGAGCTGTAACAGAAGTGGCAGCAGATTTTTATTACAGTTTTGTGCTACTCTAGGTGCTTATTGTGTTCCAGTTCATATTAAATGTCTTCTATGACTTGAGCTGATCCTCTATGCTAATTAAAATTTATGTGATTGTGGAAATGTGGAAACTTTTATCTATGTTAGGCAATGACTACAAGTGGTTTCACTGAATTCTTTTGCAGTTGCTTTTGCATCATGCTTACAAATGGTATTGTAAAAATACCCATAAAAATATGAAGAGGACAAAAATAATAAGTAATAGTTCATTGTGCATTTTCAAAGTGGAAGCTGTTACCTGCACTCCCTGGTCTCTCACTGCCATTTATTTTTTCCATGGCAAAGGTGTCAGATTTTAATTATTTAGCTCTCCTAGTCTGTTTTTCTTCCAATATAGCAAATAATTCAAATTGCAAGGGCTTTGGTGTGGAAAGTAAGAAATGCTACAGCAGCAGAGCACATAATCAGATTTTTGTGTTGTTTACTTGTGAGACTAGAGAGAAAGGACGGGCCTGAGCAAACCAGAAAAGACTGACTTGTTGCTGCCAAAAAATACGGGACAGGATTACTTTAAGGAGGGCTAGTGGAGAATTACTGTCTCGCCAAACAATGTGAAATGTTGGCAGTAAAGATGTAGAGTCCTGGGAAAGCAGGAGCTCCAAGCTTATTTTACAGTAACAACACAAACTGCAGATCCTGAGCCACCAGTGTCTGGTGAGGGAATCCTGAGTCAATTTCCAAAATGACAAAACAGTGTAAGCATTGAAATTCTTTAAGAACAACAGACCTGCCAAAAACTTTTTTACCTTTTAAGGTACTTGTGTTGCTCCCTGGATACTCAGCAACCTTGGTTGAGATAGTCTTCATCTTCATGAGCAGCCAAGAGCAGGTTTGATTCTCAAAAGAAAGGGGCAGATTTAAAAAAATCCAAACAACAACAAAACAAAAAACAAAAACAAAACCAAAAAACCTCCCCCCCCAAAAAAAACCAAAAAGCCCAAACAAAACCAATGAAAAATACCCCCAGTTTACAGAATAAGTGAAAATAAGTAGATGTTTTCACTGAAAATAAACAAATGTTTGCAAAGACAAATGTGCAAATTTGATAGTTTTCCCTCTACTGGGCTTTGAATTTGGTTTTGCTGCAAAAACAGCCAGGCCCAAATGAGCAATTTCTCTCTGTGCAGAGACTGTTCTCCTTTCAGCGTCCCGAGATCTTTGTGGTCATCATCATCAGCCCCCACCACTACTAAAGGTGACCAACCACACACCCTCCCTTTTGGCAAAATGCCATTTCCTCATCACTGGCTGCAAAGAGATTCAGAGTCCATGGCTGTGTGAAGTGTATCCTTATTTCTCTGCCAGCTGTGAGATGGTGCTGCAGCTCTGCTTTAGTGCTGCAGCTCCTGACCAGTTCTGCAGCTCTGTCTTGGTGCTCTCCGACTCACCAGGGCCTAAACTGCTGTCCTGATGCCTTGTGCACCATCTGCTCCAGGGCTCTGGCATGCAGCATCCCTCTCCACTGTTCCCTACCCTCCCTGCCTCCCTCTGGAGCCCTTTGGCTGGCTCAGCCTGCTGCTCTGCTGCGTGTAGGAACGTGGGTCCGGCTTAGTGCACGGACCAGGGATGCAGGAGTTAGCCAAACAAATGGTTCAGGGCCTTTTGTGTGCTCTCTCTGCTCTAGAAAATCCTTGGCTGGGGTTTGGAAGGTCTGTGCTGGGCTATGCTTCCACTGCCTTGCAGCTGTGTCAAAACGACACTTGCAGATGGTTTAGTGTTGCTCTATTTCTGTTTTGTTTTTTGTTTTTTTTGGTTTTTTTTTTTTTTGGTTTTTTTTTTTGTTTTTTTAAATTTGTCTAAGCATGGACAACATTTAATGTAGAATTGTTTGTGAGCAGAAAAGAGAATAATTAAAATTAATGAATCAGCCTATTCAGTGAGGATAGGCTTTCATAAAGTGGTTTTGTTATCTTGAAACCATTCTAAACAATTCTTTAAAAAGAATTAATTGCTCTTAAAACGTGGGTTATACACTATAGAAGCCTCACGTGTATTTCAAGTAAATGTACACATGGTAGTGCCAGATCTGCAGCCCTTTGTGGAGGGCACAAGGAGCTAATGAATGTCCTGAGGAGCTGTCAAGGCACAGATAAAATTTTGGGAACAAGCCATCCCCAGGTGAGGTGACACATACTTCCCTGTTTTTACCACCCTGAGCAAGAGCAGCCCAAACCTGTGCTGCTCATCATCCAAAACCAGCACAGTATGAAAAGTAGCTTTAGGTATTCCAGATTGTTTTGTTTACATTTCTGTTCTTTTTATTCCATACCCCTCCTTTTTTTACCTTTTTTTTTTCATTCAGACACCTGCACACCAGCAAAAATCTTTTCTTTTTGCCCTAAATAACAGCAGAATGCTTGTGTTTACATTTTGGTTTTGAAATGTGACTGAGAGGAGCAGAGCAGGATTCTCCTGTTGCAGACAATGAACACACAAGTGATGAGGCAGAGGATCACAGGGAGCAGGAGCCTTGCTGGGGACAGAAAAAGCTCACGAGGATAAAACTCCCTCTGGCTCCTCCAGAGGTGGGAAAATAGGAAGGCAAAAGGGAGCCGGGGGCAGGAAGGCTCAGTATCAGTTTCATTTTCCAAGTGAGGTCTTGCAGCTTTGTTTTATTCAGCAATGCTTCCTTGCTTTTTGTCTAAACACTTGTGATGCAAAGTGAAGCTCCTTCAGCTCCTGTGGCAAGCAGACTGAAGTGGGGCTTCTCCAAGGAGGGACCTTTCACATCTGGCCCCTGCAGTCCCCCCAGCTCTGAGGGGCAGCTGAGGGCTTGTTCCCAGTGCCCTCAGAGCTGGAACAGCTCTCTCACAGCCTCCTGGTGCCCAACAGTGTCCGTGAGTCACTGCCTTGCTGTGAACAGACAGGTGCCTGCTCAGGAAGGCAGGAGCCTCCCCTGAAATGGAAAATGCAAACCCCCTCCCTCGGAATTATTGTAATTTGGAAATTAAGGAGGTTTCAGGCAAAGATATGGGAGTAGGAATAACAGTTCTGTCCTAGGAAAATTAAAAATACCAATGCAATAGTACAAACAAACAAACCAACCCACAGCCAGAGTGAGAGCAGCCCTGTCCCCTGTGTGCCAGGGGTGGCACAGCCCCATCCCATGGGGGCTCAGCCCTCCTGCAGTGCCAGCTGTGGCTCTGCTGCAGCAGGGATCCTGCACAAGGGGGGAGTTTTCCTCTGCAGCTCCAGGGCTGCTGCAGATGGGCCTGGGCTCCCTCTGGCAATGCAGGGCAGCAGAAAGCTGCTCCTCTGGCAATGCAGGGGGCAGAGGCTGCTGTGCTGTGCCAGGCTCAGATTGGATCCAGGGAGGAATGCTTGGCTCCTGCCCTGGGCGCAGCATCTCCCCATGGGATGCTGGAATTGGCTCAGCCCTGCAGGGACACTCAGTGGCCATGGACAGAAGGTGATTAATAATTAATGGCCATGGACAGCAGAGATCTCCTGGAGGGAGGGTTGGCTGTGGGAGAGGTAAAGAACACTGCCCCATGAACAGCGGAGAGCTGCCCCAGCTCTGACAGATGGAAATAGAATACACACATATCTTAAAACCCAGGACAGTCATGGAGTGACCACGAGGCCTGGGGAGAGGACCATGGCTCATATTTGGGAATACAGGTCGTGATGTATGCCTGATGCCTGCCCAGCCCCACTGCAGCTCGTGCTCTTGGCCATCCCCATGGAGCTGTGGTGAGCTTCCAGCAGGAGCATTGCCACTGGGAGCTCCTGACAGCACCTGGGGAATGGGGACTACTCCTGGAGACAGAGGGCTGTCTCAGAAGAGATTATTTCAGTTAGTTAAAAATTGTTAGCTAATGTGAATTGGTTAATTCAATTTCTTTCCGTTTCGTTGGAATAAAAAAATAGACAGAAAATCCATTATATGAGCCCCACTTACCTCATATTAAATGGTATAAAGTAATGAATAAGATATTTGGTGAGTTTATACTAGATTAACTGTAGAAATATGAACCAACTACACTTCAGCCACACTTAGCAAGATACACTGTATTTTGACTACATTGGAGATTGACCCCAAGCTGCCTTGAAACAGCTTATTTCCTGAAGTAAGCCAGACTTATTTCAAGCTCAGGGATGAGTTTTCCTGAAAGCCAGTTATAATTCTATTTATCTCTGCCTTCCACCTGTGCCAACATTTTGTTGCATGTGAATTAACACAGATTTTGCTGAACACAATTGTGTGTGGTAGGTGAAGTGTGTTTTTATGCTTCAAAATGAAATACTGTAGTGGAGGACTGCAGCAGTGAGTAACTTCACTGAGCTCTGATGGTGTTTGATCTGCTGTGCATAAGATTTAGACTCACTCATCTGCTGCCATTGGAGTAATTACCTGCTTTCTTTATGGCACGAGGACAGTTACAGGCAAGCTGTAAGGCAATCCCCATCTACTTACAAATATTCCAATTTCCTTGCAAAAAGTCATCCAGTTCATCTCTCTTCCCTCCTGCCTCTTTCTTCCCTCCCTCCTGTTCTTTTTTAGTACTTCTCACTGGCCTACTCAAATATAAATCATGTTTCCTGTTTTAGCTCAGTTTTACCTGTCTGGATTATTCAGTGTTCCCCACATTATTTAGATGCAGAATGTTTCCTCTCACTGAGGAACACTTAAAGAAAAGGGAGAGGGAAAGCTTCTGGGGTTTTACTGAGCTCATGTCAAATCTTGAAAATATATTCTCTGTATAAACCACCTACAGTAAATCCACTGGTTTTAGTTTTAAAATGCATCTTAGCATGTTTGGTTTTTTTTCCTTGCTTTCTTCTGCCTCTGCTGCCCTCTCTTTTCTTCTGGCCAATGATTTGAAATCTGAGTAATACCCACAAATCTTTAGGCTACTGTAGACTCTAAAATATATTAGAGGTATGTGACCCTCTAATAGAGAACTGAACCACTGTCAGATTGAAATCTGCTGCTGGGAAATTGAAGGATTCCTGTCTGACCAACTGTATTCCTACATAAATTAGAACTAGAAGTCAAAAAAGTGGCGTAAAATTATGTAGGGAGCTGTGATACACATCTGTCTAAGGCCATAAATAGCTGCATCTAAGTGTCCTATAGTATAAACAGATAAATATTCATGTGTGACACCCATAATACAGCTAGAGATAATCTGCATGTATGTGGAGTTATTTGGTTGTTTTTAAATTATACTTAAAATCGGTTGCTAAGTATTTTGGTGTTTGTATCATTCTTATGATACAAAACTTTCAAACTGTCTCTACAGAAGTTAAGTGCATGTACATGTTTAAATGCAATTTTCCCTGTTATTTTTTAATATATATGGCTCATCACACTGGAATCTCAGTACCATTTAGATAATGGCCTTCACTAGCAAAAGAGATTAGTTCTTCATTTTTCTTCTGATTCCCATCTTTATTCCCATCTTTATAGGTTGGTTTTTTTCCCTCATCACACTATGAGAAACAGATTACATTACTTTAAAAAAGAAAACCATAAATTTGAGTTTCCCCAGTAATTCCAGAACAGCTATCTTATGGAGATTACTCAGTAAAACAAGTTTTAATGATAATGACCATATTATTAATTCTCATTGTTATAAGAATTTAGCATGTAACCATGCAAAAACTGGAAATGCTTTGGTTTGGCTGAATCTGGTAATTATAGGCGAGGTTCCCTGATCCTATTTGCAAATGAAAAAACTTTTTATATTCTAGGCTTTTCTGGTCAGAGGTGTGCTTTCAATAAAACAAGTCATCCTGAGAGAAGATATCTTGTAATGAAAAGAATGAACCAGTTGTGGTTTGAAAGCTGTGCTTGGAGATAAAATCCTGGCCAGGATGATGTGATCTGCCCGAGGGTTTTACCCAGCAGGGCTGAATGAGGATGGGGAACGTGTCACCTCCTGGGCACCATTCTGCCCATTTGGGATGTTTCTGTAGCACAGGGTGCAGAGATACCATCCTCTTTCATACAGTGTCTGAGGTACAGGAAAAGCTCATTAATTACACTGGTTGCTTAGGCTTGGGCAGACTCAAGGTTTCTCCTTTCACTAAATTTCAATAGTTTTATATTTCAAATTATTTTCTTCTCGAAACCACCCGAGTGCACAGTACTGTCATGTAGTTTAGTTACACTCCTCGTGTTTTCTCTAATTAGTCCCATTTCCATACCCCAAATATATGAAAAGCATTCTTGTCTTTCCTTGCAAACAGCTAAAACAGCTCCTAAGGGAGGCATTTCAGAGTGTGGCTATACAAAATGTGCTTTAGAAAACACATTATTGCAGTGCCCTGCAATAATTCTCTCTTGGCTGTGAGCTGAATGTCTGATACCCCAGCTTCCTGTTCTCCAACACTCTCAAATATGGGTAAACATCTCCAGAAAAAATAAGACACAGATATTTATCAGTTCCAGAGTATTAATTAGCTGAGGCCCAGGTGAGGAGATTCTGGAGGAGTGAGGAGGAGGTGCTGTAATAGGAGGGAAATGCCCAGAGCAGATGATGTCTGGGTGCTGTCAGGAAAATCAACCCACAAACCCCAGAGGTTTACGTCCAAAAAGGAGACACAGGAGTCCCTTAGTTTATTCCAATAAAGGCAGAGGCCATGGGGCATTCCCCTGGGGTCTCTTCCATTTTTGGAGGACACAGCCTCCTTTTTATCCCAATTTCCCAGCCACATTTCCCTTCTCTCTTTCCCCATTTCTGAGGCACTTGAGAGGTTCAGACTTCCCAGAACACCTGATCCCAAAGATTCCCCTCTAATGTACAACCCTCCCTTTTCATTTTTCTTATGGAATTTAGGGGTTTTTCTTCCCCACTGTTTCTTTCATCTCTCAATGTCTAATTTAATTTATCAGCAAACCTAAAGTTTATTTGTAAAAGCAAATCTCTTTTTCCATTCATCCATCAGTGGAATCCTTCCCACTGCTTCTTTTCTCTCCCAGTGCTGGTTTTATCCACCAGCAGACCCACAACTTGTCTGGAAAGACAAATCCCCATTCCTCTCAGCTCTGTCATTGGAGCAATAACCTTTCTCAGAAATGCTGTGAGCATGGCTGTGGCACATCCTGTGATGAGCACTCATTCCTCTCCTGCTCTGAGCTGTTGCCTCCCATTCCCAAATGAGGCTCCACCTCAGGTTTTAGCTTTTATAATTCTCAGACTCTGTGCTGCTTTAGTGTGTGGGTCTGGGTTCACATCAGGGGATGGTGAGCTCTGTGCACGGAGCAGGGAGACAAAACAATTCCTGCTCCAGCTGGGCACCAAGGACAAATGACCCAAATCTCAGCCCAGGAGCACAAACCCCGTGGGCTGCAGAGAGAAAAACAAGCAGGGTGGGACTGCAGGGGCTAAAGCTGGGATGGGACAATGAACTGCAAGGTGCAAATGGAGCAGAACTGATCCCAGGGAGAGACCCCGTGCCCGGCCGTGCATTTTGGGGCCATTTTGGTTCATCTTGGGTGCAGCCCTGTCTGGGCTCTTGTGCTGCCCAAGGTGGATCCATGGAGGAGATCCTTGGAATAAATCCCTGCTTTATTCTGGAACTCTGCCCAGCCTCTGTTCTAGGGCAGCCTGAACAAGGCATCACACCTGTCTTGGTGGCTGTGAGAGTGCTCTGGTGCTCCCATGGGGAGTGCTCACCTGGGCTGAGCTCACCTGAGCTGTGCTCACCTGGGTTGGCTCTGCTCCTCCCAGAGGCACACATCTCCAGAGCCCTGGACCACAGGAGGGGCTGTGGGGGTTTTTTGGGAGTGAAACACCACGCTCTTGTGCCGAGGTGCCAAATCTTCCCCATTTTCAGTAACTTTGTGCCTCCTGTTGCCATGGAAATGAGAGGGAGCTCTGCACACACGTGGTCCTGCTTGCAGGCAGCTGTGGGTTATCAGGGAGGATCTGTGGTGCACCAGGCAGCTGGAGGGTTGGGGTTTGCTTTCCTATCAAAATGCTATAAAACAGCTGAATACAGGAATTTTTGGAGTCTACTCCAAGAGTCGCCTGTAACTTTCCACCTCAAAGCTTGTACATTCTGTGTCTGTAGATTGTCTAATACTGTCTGTTTTCTCTAAATTCAGGTAAGTGATCTTATCAGATGATGTAAGAGGTCAGATAAGATCTGATCAGGTTGGGATCAGGTTGTTGCATGTCCCTGAATCTCAGTCCTGTGTCGGGTGTCAATCTGCCCCAGAGGTCATTAAAATGCTGAAGCTCTTCAGTGCAGGGCCAGATTATTTAGTGAACTTATTGGTTTAAGTACTCCACAAAAAGCAGACTTCCAACAGGGTGGGTATGAGATAAGAAACACCAGAGGGAAGGCAGATGGACAGAGAAACTCAAGGCAGCAGTGAGAGGAGGGTCCTGCCCTGCTGGGCAGTTGTGCCAGAGCTGCAGTTAAACACAGAGAGGATGTTGTGGGTCTTGGCCAGATGCAGGTGATAATTCAGAAAAGGAAGGCTCCCTGATCATCCTGTCTCCATACAGAAGGCAAAGGTCAAAAAGGAGAAAAATTGCAGCCTCTGGGAGATCCTACTTTTGTGGCCAGTTTACTACTGTACCACAGCTTTCTCTAAATATTTTCAAATGTAGTAGTAAAACAAAAGCAAACAAAAAAATTCAAGCCTAATTGAAAAAGAAAAGGCAAACCCATTAAAATACAATTTTTCAGTTGATTGTTCAATGTTCTTAAGACTAAAGGCAGTAAAACTTTTTTTTTTCATTTTCAGGATTTTGAGCTGAACAACGAGCTGAAAATGAATGTGTTAAATTTGCTGGAGGAAGTTTTGAGAGACCCTGACCTTCTGCCACAAGAAAGGAAAGCCACTGCAAACATACTGAGGTAAATGGATTTCTGATTATTTCACACGTTAACTGTAGCACAGAGGAAGACAGCCTGTGTATCATAGAATTCACAGGGCTGGGTTTCTCTCCAGAGTATTTCATTTTAAAGGATTGCTAAGTGTTTTATGAGCCATAAAGCAGAGCCTGTTTTAAGTTTCATTCATAAAAATACCTGTATTGGAAAGCTGTGCTGCAGAACAGCTGGCAGCCTTGAGTTCAGCCCTCAAGTATGAGTGAAAACAGCTCTGTCTGCAAAGTGTGAATATTTTACAGCCACTGGTTTCAAGTCCATTGTTCTGCAATCCTGAGGAGCAGTAAACATTTAAAGATTAAGCAATGATTAAATAAATAAATTAGTTGAAACATCTGTAGACTAAGGAATGATTAAAATAAAACATCATGAAAAAAACAGATAAATCTACAGTATGCTTTATTAACATTTATGTAAGTATTCTGCAGGTAAACCAATAAGTGTGCAATAAATAGAGTATGCCTGAGTTTTATAAGACTACTTGACAAGTTTCCAACAGATATATGAAAAAAAAAGGTCAGAAAAAATCACTTGTGAGGACAAATATCAAACAGAAGATAAAAACCACAGATAAGTTCTTATTAAGACCACATTTCTTCTTACATAAATAAAAACAATTCTCCTTTTAATAATACTATGTGTCCTGCTATTCCAAGTAAAAACATTGTTTTATGTTTCTTTGGAAGAGACAGCAAGTCAAAAGAGCAAGAAGGGGTGAGGATGATTTGGGCTTTGATAATGTGTGTGACAGCAAAGGTTCTACTCACAGTGGGTAAAATTACCCTAAAACTTTCAGCTTCTTAAGGAAATGTTCTTAAAAAAGCCTGGTTGCTCCTGACAGAGTAATGGATTTATAGGCCTTTACCATACAACAGTTTCTTGTACCCAGTTTCAAATGAGCCACTTTCCACTAGCAGTTGCATCAAAAAAATGGACCTTTGTATTTATGTGCATACAATGAATTATCTCCATTTGCATCCTTTTACTGCTGTTCTAGGAAACGGTTGTTATTGCTTGTCCTCTCTCCCCTCCTAGAACTGATTACTCCGTACCTGAGCACAGTGTCTGATAGACCACTAAATACAGTTCATCAGATATTTCCATTTTTACAAATTTTTCAAAAATTCAGACTGAATTTTTGACCATTCTCTAATTTTTTTTTTTCAAAGCAATAAAAATGGAAAAAGAGTGTTTTTTTTCTTTTAGCCTTGGCTAAAAACTCCTTTATTGCTTTTCAAGGCTGGCAGTGCTGCTAAACATACATGGATGCTGGAAAACCTGATGTGAACAATTTCAATCCTGCTTCTATGTGAATTAAATTTCAATACAATTTCTCACCCTTTCACTGGGAGGGGGAGGTGTTCAGATCACCCCTGGAAAATTAAGAGTGATTTCCAGAGTTTAACAAAACCCTGTAATTGCTGCTGGGGACACAGGCTCTCAGCAAGGCTATACAGCTAATTGAGTGATCAGTTATAGGATATAAAGAATAACTTTACAGGCTGTAAGGATATAATAATCCTTATAGGATATATGGAATAATCAGCAGCTGTGTGTGTGTAACTTTACCTGTGATACTCACACAGGAGTGCACGTTCCTTTGCTCTTCCGCAGTCCTTAATTTTTATGGCACATTCTCCAAATAGAAATATTTATAAGCTTTAAAAATGAGCTTTATTGCTAGTGGGAGCAGGGACCTGCTGTCCCTGTGGAGACTGAGCACTCAATCCTGGGGCATCCAGGGGTCCCTCTGCTTCTCAGCCTGGTGGTGGACTCAGAGCCAGAGCCAGTGGGACTCGACTTTGCAATAATCAGGATATGAAATGGGGGAATAGCTTCTGTCAGGGGGCTTAGCTTTCCTGGAAGGTTGCAAGCATCCTTGTACAATTCTGGAGCTGATTTCTGAAGGGTCAGAAACGAACAGAGTCAGGAGAGGTGGCACTGACCTGCCTGTGTCCTCTCTGAGAGCACAACTGCACGAGCCCAGAGGGCAGACAGGTTTCCAGGGCCAGAGGAACACAGCTTTTTCTACATTTTCTCTGAAAGCAGAGGTGCTGCTGTGGTGCAGGAGGAGGCTGTGATGATGTGGGGTCTGTTCTGTGCCCCCTGGTGCCCTGGTTCAGTAGGTCAGGCCAGGACTGAACCTGCTCTGCCCTAGACTGGAGAGCTCTGGCTGTTTGTTGTCTGCAGGGATCTCTGTTTGCTGCAGATCCAGCTCCTGCTGACCCAGAACTGCTCAGCCTTGGGCCAAGGCTCCCCTGAGCCACCCTGGAGGGGCTCCACATCCTGCAGGGTCCATCCCACAGCATCTCTCCCTCTTCTGCAGCACACTGGGGATCCTCTGTTGGGTAACAGTCACTGTTCTGAGCATGGAAAAAAAAAATTCCTGAGTTCCTTCATGAAGGGTTTGCATTACCAAGGAGCCCTGTGGTGGGACCCTGTGATTACCTGAAGCACCAAACCACAAAACAAAGGTCAGGCAGTGAATGCAGCACTCCTGCCACAGTCTCTCCCTGTCACAGAGGAGATCCACTATTTTATTTGTGTTCCCCCCTGACGAAGGCAGGAATGATGAATCTGACTCCATGTTCTCAGAAGGCTAATTGATTATTTTATGATACTATATTATATTAAAGAATCCTATACTATACTAAAGAATACAGAAAAGATACTTACAGAAGGCTAAAAAGATAATTATGAAAACTGGTGACTCTTTCCAGAGCCCCGACACAGCCTGGCCCTGACTGGCCAAAGAGTGAAAACAGCTCACAGCAGAATGCAATGGAGCAATCACCTGTGGGTAAACAATCTCCAAACACATTCCACACGAGCACAACACAGGAGAAGCAAATGAGATAAGAATTGTTTTCCTTTTCTCTGAGGCTTCTCAGCTTCCCAGGAAAAAAAATCCTGGGCAAAGGGATATTTTCAGAGAATATGAATGCCACAATCTTCTCCACCAAAATTCTCTGAATTTAGGCATCCTGGTGTTTTCTGCATGGACAATGACAGAACCCAGGCAGGGACATGTGAATCTCCTTGGTGTGTTCACTTGCAGAATGTGCAGAGGTGGTCCCAGGGTTTGTGTTTCTCTCCTGGCTCCTGTTCAGGGTCTGGCTTGGAGAAAAGCTGCTCAGCCTGTGCCCTTCTCCTTGGAGAGATGTCATCCTTCTCAATTGAGACCTGTCATCTAATTCTGCTTAGAGGGGAAATACAAATTACCTGGAACTGAAGGGCTTTTTTTACTATTGTTACAAATATTTCAAAACCAATTTGTTTGAAGCTTTCTGACAGCATGCTTTTCATGAGCAGGCACAGATCTGTCGTAAGTGGAAGATTTGGTGAAACTTTCATTCAAAAGGTTTCTCTGGAATGGGTTGAAAATGGGAAGAAGGAGTAATCCAGTTGATGTGTCTTTCACAAAAATAGTCACTCACACCCTTGCTAAGTGAGTGCTGTAAAATTTTGCTGTTTTGCAGAGGTGCTTACTGCAGGCATTTTGTCTAAAACATGTATTCTATCAGAATTCTGGGTTGCCTGTCAGCTGTCACTGTAGGCCCTGGCTTCCCCACATCTCAGTTTTTGTAGTCTACTCTTGAGTCTGAAAGGTTGACAAATGCAGAATGGGCTTAGGACAAGCATTTCTTGTAAAAAATTCCATTTCAAACATTCATGAAAAAACCTTCATGCTTTCTGAGGCTTAACACTGGTATTTTCTATGTCTCCCTGAAGGATACTGGGTAAAAATATGTCTTTTTACAAACTGCCCCAGCCTTTGGATGTATGCACATCCTTGGAAAATCCATCCCCTTGTTAGCAGAGATCAGAGGAGCAGGAAAGGTTGGTTTGTGTTCCAAAGATCCATCAGGTCAGCTCTGGGAAAGGCTGTGTTTGGAATATGAATGACAAGGAAAATGTTGATGGGAGAGGCTGAGATGCTTCATGCCTTGAGTCATCAAACAAAGCAGCTGGTATTTCTTGCTTGATGGGATTTCTGCTGTGTGGACTGACAGGGTTTCTCTTCAGGGTAAAAATGCTTTTTTAAATTCAGTATCTGTTCTGAAAGCTAGGCAAACCTCCCAATGTACGTTTTGCTTGAGATTTTATCAGCCTGATTTACTAACCCTGGAAATCTAGACAAAATTTAACTGATAATGAAGCAGGAAGGTGTAAGTTTAGACTGAACAGCAATGAACAACATTGATAGATAATCCTATCTGGAGAAGAACAGGTTGCTTCCAGAAACAGCTCCTCCTCCTTCTTCTTCTTCAGACTAAACATAAATGAAATAGAGGGATATGCAGATGTCAAAATGTGATGGATGAACAATTTTTCTGCCTTGTATAATCTCACCAAACAACACATTTCAGGCTCTCTAACTTGCCCTAGCTTTTAAATATTTTTAATATGCTGTATGTACCACAAAGAAAGTACAAGACACATGCTTAATACTTTAAAGTAGAAAATTATTTTAATATTTGGCCTGGTCAGGCATGAAGAATAGTGAGAGAGAGAGAGAGAGAATCTTAACTGATGATTCTAAGAATTAGAAAGGTATTTCTTTTATATTTTCTTCCTTCATTTCTGAAGCTACTGGAGGAGTGACCCTGTTCAGTCCTCCCTAGGGGTGACGCTGCTCAGGAGAGCCCCTCTGTGCCTCTGCTGTCTCCTGTGACTCTTTCCACAAGGATCTGCTGCCCTGCTGGCAGTTTATGTACAGCCACGAACAGGACGGGACACCCGAAATCAGCGTCTAGAGCTTTTATTTTTCCAGCATCAGCCTCATCACATTGTTACGACAATGGAGCAGAAAGATGCTGACAGCTCACTGATCAAACAGAATGCCAAGGAAACTTAACATTGCAGCATAACATAAGACAGTCTCAGTCCCAGTTTCAGCCAATCACACAAGGCAAAAGCATATTGACAGTAGTTCTATCTAATCACATGAAGCACACGTAGCTGTGGCTAAAACAATAGTGGCCTATTCTCCAACACAATGTCTTGTTTATAAAAGACAAAGCACAGTTCTCTATTCATGACTAACCTTCTACAATATACACTAAATAAACTTGTTGCAACTTAGAAGGCCCATCTACATAGCTCTTATTGTTCTATTTCCCATGTCTTTGCTACAGCTAATATATCTTTTCTGCTGCTTTAGCATTTCACTGTTCCCACAGTCTCTGGGGCCTGTCTTTCACCACTTTCCTAAAATCTTCTGATTTTATGGATTCCCGCAATCTGCTTCTTCCCAGCTCCCAGGAGCTCTGCAGGGAGTGCAGTGGGAGCTCTCCAAGCAGGGCTGGGCAGCCCAGTGGGTGTCCCCAGCCCTCTGCTGAAACTGGGGGTCCCAAGGCTGACAACAGCACAGACTCAAGTGGAAGCTGCTGTTGATGCTGTCAAAAAATTACCATTATCCAGTCTTCAGATCTGTTGTCCTCTGCAGTTTTCACTGCAGAATATTTATGGATGAAAGGAGAGTTGGTTTTGGGTTTTTTCATGAGACCACTGTGCTAGGAAAAAAGCATCTGTTTAGAATGACAGATTGAAAGTCTACATAAAACATGAGATATGATGGTAGAGAGTACCAGGGGGCAAAGATTAAAGTTAACTGTTTTCAGTCTTTTCAGATTTCATACTTTATTTCATATTGTTATGTTTGCCCAATTATCCCATCATAAAAAACCAAACAATATTACAAATAGTAACAATTTTAATGGAAAAGATATCTAAAGAAAATATAAAATTGGATACAATAGAATTTGATTATAACAAGGGATAATTTGGTTCTAATAATAGTGCATAAGCAAAAAGCCACGGGGTACGGGGTACAAGGCTTTGGACCCTTGCCACCTCATGTACAAGTTTGCCAAGTGCAGATTCCCCCTTTTATGCCATGTGTTAATGTCATCTCCTCCCATTTTCGATTCATCACACTTTCATCTCCACCTTTGCCACGCATGCGTTGTCACTTGGCTCGGTGGTCGCACAAGTCTTTTGGGGGTCCTCTGATGAAGATTCCGTAGTCTTCCTCAGTGTCCTTTATTTCACCTTTGGGTTACACATGCGCACCAAGCCAGTACAATGCAAGCCAAATTTTGCATACTGCTATATCTTATTATCAAAGCAATATATTTCTTATAATTAGCAGTTTCTGGGACCCAACCAGGTTCTTCTTCCTTTCCGTTCTTTTTTAGCTCTGGGTGTCCTTGGGAACATCTGCTGGGAAGGGGGGGGTGGAGCCCCTCCTTTCCCTCTCTTCTCTTGGCATTACAACTTTTAACTATTTTATTTATTCCCAAATATTAATTACTGTATCAATATTGATTACTGTTTCAATTTTATCAGCACGAATCACACCTATTTACCACAAGATATTAAGCAAATACAACAATTTCCGTATCAAAGGCAAGAACCTGATCCAACATAACATAACAAGATGTTACATTTAAGTCACTCAGATTTTGCAAGATTGATGAGAATTCCTGGGGCAGGGGCACGGGGCCTGTGTGGTTTTCACTGCCAGAGGCTGTTGTCACAGGATGAACAGCACCTTCCTGCAGGCCCCCAGGCATGAGGAGCAGCACAAAATAAGCTGCTCTGCGGGGCAGATTGGCAGGCTATTTACGGGGACTGAGGCTGCACTCCTTATTATCCGGGCAAGAAGCTTAGGGCTCTCCTGGAGAGGTAAACACGCCTTGCCCTGCAGGCACAAGGTGTTTCCAGCCCTTATGGGGAAAAGAAAAAAGAAAAAAGAAAAAAGTGTGCTTTCTGACAGCCTTCTGCATTCCTGTCCCATTCCTTCTCCCTGAATCCTCTCACTCCTATATTAGATAAACCTGTGTTGTCAAGGTTTCTTTCTGTCTGTAATTTCCACATGAAGGGGTAAGTTCCTGTAATTATGTGCCAATATGCTACATCAGGGTAGGTGTTTGATCAATACTTACTTTTGCCCAGGTAATTTTTGACCCATTACTCTGAAATAACCATAATAATCACAGGTTTCATGTAGCAGAATTGGAAACATTCATTAACGCTTTTATTACTGAAAGGAAATCATGTCCTTGCTACAAGTACAAGCTGCAGTTTGCTGTCCATTTCCACACACTGAGCTCAGTGTGGGACACTGAACAGGACAATTTCCAGGATTCACTGGCTGAGAGATCTTAAACCTCCATGGAAATGTTTGATCTTACATGTCTCTGGTGCTGTAATAGTTTACATATTTTTATTTAAAGCAAGGCATGACTTTTTAGGCAAGAGATTTTTTTTTCTTTATCTCCTCAGTTGCAGACTTCGGATTTATTTTAAATAACCCATTTTGCTGATCCATGATAAGGTTTTGCCATAACCATGGACAATTATATTTATATAGGATGTTCTGCCATTTTATTTTTCAGGACTCTTTCTCAGGATGATCAAGATGATAACCATTTGAAAATAGAGGATATCATTCAGATGGTAAGTTCATCTTGACAGTTAAACATAAATACTCCTAGAGAAATGTTGTGTGTTTGAGTCAATAAAATTTAGCACAACTGCAACTTGTAAAGTACTTCTGGATAGATATACTGTTTTTTACACCAGGAATGTCAATTTCAGTTTAGAGATTGTAAGATTTTGGAGCCCCTATCAAAAAGGAACATGTCAAAACTTTAGTATTTGGATAAAATCTCAAGGTTTAAAAAAGGGGAAGATATTAATATATATGAAAATACAAGTGGAGAATATGCAGAGTTTATTAACCCACATTCGTACTCCTGAGCTGGTGTGTGCCTGTTTTACGAATTTCCAGCCAGGTGTTTGTGTTGTCTGCCATCGTTGTTAGTGCTCATTTCTCCTGATCCTGGAGTTAACTGCAGCCCCACTGAGGGCTCCCAGGCAGCTGCCTGTGCCCTGTGGCCCACGCAGAGCCCCCTCAGAGCTGTCCTTGCTTTGCAGGCAGACTGCCCCAAGCCCGAGTGCTTCGAGACGCTGTCGGCCATGGAGCTGGCGGAGCAGATCACCCTGCTGGACCACGTCGTGTTCCGCAGCATCCCCTACGAGTGAGCTCCCTGCACCTGGGGGTGGTGGTTTGGGGAACTCCCTGCCTTTGCCCAGGCCTCTGGCAGCAGGCAGCGGCTTTAAGGAGGTGGCCAGCACCCCAGAACCCACTCTTGTTCACAAGTGCTTTAATAATGGCTCATTTGGTCTGTTGGAGAATGAATTGTTTATTTAATAGACTGTCTTGGTGTGAAAAGCCAGGTGCCTGCTCAGGAAGGCAGGAGCCTCCCCTGAAATGGAAAATGCAAACCCCCTCTCTCTAAATTATGATTTTGAAACTAAGAGGCTCTCGGGCAAAGATATTGGAGTAGGAATAACAGTTCTTTACCAGAAGAATTAACAATACAAATGCAACCCACAGCCAGAGTGAGAGCAGTCCCTGTCCCCTGTGTGCCAGGGGTGGCACAGCCCCATCCCATGGGGGCTCAGCCCTCCTGCAGTGCCAGCTGTGGCTCTGCTGCAGCAGGGATCCTGCACAAGGGGGGAGTTTTCCTCTGCAGCTCCAGGGCTGCTGCAGATGGGCCTGGGCTCCCTCTGGCAATGCAGGGCAGCAGAAAGCTGCTCCTCTGGGAATGCAGGGGGCAAAGGCTGCTGTGCTGTGCCAGGCTCAGATTGGATCCAGGGAGGAATGCTTGGCTCCTGCCCTGGGCACAGCATCTCCCCATGGGATGCTGGAATTGGATCAGCCCTGCAGGGACACTCAGTGGCCATGGACAGAAGGTGATTAATAATTAATGGCCCATGGACAGCAGAGATCTCCTGGAGGGAGGATTGGCTGTGGGACAGGTAAAGAAAACTGCCCCATGAACAGTAGAGAGCTGCCCCAGCTCTGACAGATGGGAATAGAATAAACACCCAGCTAAACCTAAGACATAGACACAAAACTAACAGATATAAGACTTAAAACAAACTAATACTACACAGGAATAAGGACAAAAAGAAAACTACTAATAGATACATACAGCATGAGGTTAAAAGTACCTGTTAATGTTACAGCTAGTGAAGAAATATTACAGCTTAGGATTCAATGGCTCTTACCATCCAGTTGTTGGTGGGGCACACATGGAGATCCTTTTCCCTCAGTCCCCAGGGGAGCATCCATAGAATCTGTGTCCATCTCCAGGGAAAAGTCTCAAACACTTTCAGGGTGTGGGAAGCTTCTGCCTCTGTGGTAACTTGTGTGTCTTTTACAGTTTGTAAAACAGTCAGGAATATTTCTTTTATCTCTTCCCACATCTGCTCTCCAGACTGAGATGTTGATTCTTAGCTGGGGCCTGAGGCTTTTTGGTGCTGGAGATGATCCCTTTGGGTCTTTCAGCCTGGGTTATCTCTTCATATCTGCACCCACTGTCTGTGGTAGAGAGGGGAGGACAGTCCTGGCACAGAGTGTCCCTTGGGGACCAGTGGCCACCAGGCTGGGGTGGCCACCCCCCCCAACTCAACCCTGACAAAAGGGTTTGCACCCATCCAAGGATAACCTGGTGTAAATAGGGTCACAGTGCTGGAAATTGGGATGAGGTGACAGGGGAGAGGGGATTAAGAAAAAAAAATCTTCTGTACAGTATTAACCATTTCAGACAGCATTAAAAATGGTATTGTGAAATGCTGGAATTAGTGTAAAGCTGTGTTATTAGCTTCCAGCAAATTGAGGTATCCTTGAAATCTGCTTAGGCTGTTATAGACAGACTCTGTACTGTGCTTATGAAGATTTTGTTTGCTTTTTTTTCTCCCATCAATGTCTAGGGAGTTCCTTGGGCAGGGCTGGATGAAAGTGGATAAAAATGAGAGAACACCCTATATTATGAAAACTAGTCAACATTTTAATGATGTAAGTATTTTCAAATACAGACTTGCTTTCTAGGAACCCCATGGACTGTCTCTGAACTCTGGAACAGAAATACTGGGCTGTGTTGCAATGTGATGTGATGTGTTACCTATTAGTGACTGAATGCTGCAGCCTCTTTGTAATTAACAATTTAAATCAAAGCGGATGAAGATTCTCATTTTCAATAATTGGTACTCAGCATTTTAGCGGCAATTTAAGAGAGTAGAATATTTTAAACTGTAGCACAGTGCCTTTCAGCCTACTGAAGAAACTTCAATTTCTCCAGAGAAACATAACAACAATCCTGTTTAATGCCTTTGTATTCCTGCACATGTCTTTCTCCTTTATAATTTTCCTTGAACTTTACTGGGAGACTTCCCAATCAGGTTTAGTGTTGATGGCTTGGAGACCTTCCCATTGCATCCCCAGCCCTTCTTTCCTGCCCCCATCTCCTCCACCTGCCCTGAGCTCTGTTTCCAGTGTCCTTTCCCTGGGTTTATGAATCACAGAATCACAGGGTTGGAAGAGACCTTCAGGATCATTGAGTCCAGCCCAGCCCCAACACCTGAATTAAACCCTGGCACCCTGTGCCACATCCAGGCTTTGTTAAACACACCCAGGGATGGGGACTCCACCACCTCCCTGGGCAGAACATTCCAGAGCTTTATCACTCATTCTGTAAAAAACCTTTTCCCAATCTCCAACCTGTATTTCCCTTGGTGCAGCTGGAGGCTGTGTGCTCTGGTTGTGTCAGTGCTGCTGGAGAAAGAGCCCAGCCCCCGCTGAGCACAGACACCTTTCAGGGGGTTGTAGAGAGTGATAAGGCCACTCTGAGTGACCTTATCAGAGTCTCCAGGATATATATATAATTATATATAAACAGGATAAACATCCCCAGCTCCCTCAGTCGTTTGTGTTCCAAGAGCCATCATTTCTGTCATGCTCACCTGGGGGTTTTCCTGCCCTGCCCGTTAAATCCTGACACGTTAGAAGGGATTGTGCTCCATCTCCCTGAGCCCCTGCCTCTCTCTCCGTGGCCAGATGAGCAACCTGGTGGCCTCTCAGATCATGAGCTACGCGGACGTGCCCTCGCGGGCCAGCGCCATCGAGAAGTGGGTGGCGGTGGCCGACATCTGCCGCTGCCTGCACAACTACAACGGCGTGCTGGAGATCACCTCGGCCCTCAACAGGAGTGCCATCTACAGGCTCAAGAAAACCTGGGCAAAGGTGTCCAAACAGGTGAGAGGGACGCGGCCACGGCTCTTGTATTTGCTGGGAGCCCTGCCGTTGGAAGGAGGGGTGAATCTGAGTCCGTGTTCTCAGAAGGCTGATTTGTTATTTTATGATACTATATTACATAAAGAATGCTATACTAAACTAAAGAATGCAGAAAGGATACAGACAGCAGGCTAAAAAGATAATAATGAAAACTCGTGACTCGCCAGAGTCCCGACACAGCTGATGGTGATTGGTCATTAAGTCAAAAACAATTCACATGGAACCAATGAAACAACCACCTGTTGGTAAACAATCTCCAACCACATTCTAAAGCAGCAAAACGCAGGAGAAGCAAATCAGATAATTATTGTTTTCATTTTTCTCTGAGACTTCTCAGCTTCCCAGGAGAAAATCCTGGGCAGAGAGATTTTTCAGACAGTATGACAGTGACAGTGGGCAACTCTGATCCCATTGCCTGCCCTGCCCAGGGGCTGAGACAGGGCCCCTCCTGTGAATATTTCTGCTTTTCCACCACTTGGGATGTAGGACATGGAAAGATAGAAACTTCCACAGATACTGAAAGGTTTGAGTTGCAGCCTTGGAAGAAGTTTGGATTGATGTAAAAATAAAAGTACACAGACATCAAGCAGAAAAATTAGAAACTTGTGTTTCTATAGTTGTAAATAAGAATATGCTTTGAGTGAGAAACTGTATTGGGTAAGATGGTGAAGGGTTTTATAGTGTAGTAATGTAATTATATAGAGTAAACTAAGAGATTAGATGTTATAATATAATCTGATAACATTTATATCTGATAATATAATCTGATAACATCTAATAACATTTGTGTGTACGTGTAATTTTATACATAATTTTATTATAATAAATCCAATTATATATATTATTTTATATAATTATTATATATAATATATAGTATGTATTAATATATACAATATTATATATAGATATATAGTATATTTATAATATATATTATATATAATTATTATAATTATATATGTATAATTATATATCATTTTAATAGAATTTTATCCCATTGGATAAAAGCAGCTGCAGTGCAGCAGAATTGAGTGGAGGTGAAAACACTCCACTCAACTGGAGTGTTGGAAAAACAAAAGAAACTTTGTCACAACTTTCCAATGGATTAGATTGTTATATATTGCCTTGTAATGAAGAAATTGTGACTACCTTGAGCTATGGCTGACTTCTTACTCCTCTAAAATCTCACAACCTTTGAGGCTGATGTTTATCTGAGTAATAAATTGTTTTTAGACCAACAGTAGTCCCATCCCTTCATTAAGGCGTTGATAATAGTGGGACTGGCATTTTCTGTCCGGGAATTTTGCATGTAGCTTTTTTAATCTGTGAGAACAAAATCTTTTCAAGGTAATTGGAAGGTGCCAGAGACTATTTGGCCTGAATGGCTGAAATGTTCAAGTAAACTAAATTTAGATATTTTCTGATAGACACATCTGGTGGTTACAAGCTATGGTTAAAGTCTGGTCATGTGCCTTAAATAGGAACTGCCTGTGCAGAAAGCCTTTAGGAAGGTCAGGACCTCTCAAATTCCTGAGCTTTTATACCCAGTAAGAGACTGTTGATAAAAAATCTTCTTTCTCATTTAGGAGCTCAAGTTTAGGTGCAGTGAACACCTCCCTTAAACCCTTACTGGCTGCTGAGAATATCAGCAAAAACTGCCAGCCACCAAAACAAGACACACACATTTAAAAAAGGCCTGTCAGGATGAAGATAATCCACTCTTTTATGTTTTGTGTTCTAAATGGCTCAGAGAAATACAATTAAAATAAATTCTGACTGTAGCACCTTTTCCAGTCAGCTTTTTCTCAGCTGCTTCACAGCTGGTGCTATGTTCTTCTATTTAAAAATCTGTTTAAAATTCTTTCAGTACCAACTTTTATAAGTGAGTTTATCTCCCAAAATTTTTATGGATGGAATTTGTTTGATTTTTAAACTTTTCAATTAAAAAGTAAGAAACCAAACCCACAGCAGACTGATGTTGTGGCACAGTCCTCTGGTACCTATTGGGAATGCAATCTGAGTTTTTCATCAGCCTGCTATGTAGAAGAAAGTGACTGTGTCTGCCTACAGCTCTCTCTTAATTGGAAATTCAGTTTCAAATAGGATGAATTTCTCATCATTCTCTACACTCAACTCTCAACAAGCTGAAAATCAAATTTATTTCACTTAGGGGGGAACCAAGTCTGGTGATGCCCACTGACAGTGATTTGTGTAAGACACAAGTATATTCTCATTTACATACTCAGCCTTTATCTGGAACTTGGAGGCGAAATCAGCTCAGTGCAAGCTCCAAGGCAGTGACCACCCCTTGCTGTCAGTAAATGCAGCTGAGGATCCTCAGCCACGTGTAGGATCTGTAATGCTCTTGTGAGCACAGCAAACTGAATTCCAGACCATCAATGTAATAAATCTGTGGGTTTTCCTCCACTTGCAGGGTAATATCAGCATAAATGCAGGTTCTGTATATCACTCAGAATGCTGCCTAATCTCCATTTGCAGAAAGACAGGAGGAACTGCAGTAAAGCTGAGTTCTTAATTCAGTAATGCCTGTTGTACTACTCTAGGAAATGGGGTGGGGATGATAAGTGAATTACTCCTTTGATAGACTCTCATTCCAGTCATTTACATGCAACAGCAATGACATCTGAAATGCATTTTCTTCCCAGACAAAAGCACTCATGGACAAGCTTCAGAAGACTGTGTCATCTGAGGGAAGATTTAAAAACCTGAGAGAAATGCTCAAAAAGTAAGCCTCCCTACAGTATACAACTGTGTTTTGTTATAAACAGTGGATAGTTCATGTTAAAGATCAATTGGCTGTGATTAAGCTTTAATTTTTTTTTTTTTTTTTTTTTTTTTTTTTTTTTTTGCCTAATAACCTTTTAAATTCTAGGTTGGTTCTATTTGGCAATATGGTTTTGCTGCATATGCTGTGATTTAATACCCCGATGTGTAAACATAGTAGCTCCAGAGAATTACTGAAACAAATTAAACTATTTTTCTGTGTGAACATTCCCTGTTGGGGTTTCACTTACACTGATAAACTTTTTCAATAAGTGTAAAGCCAGCTGTATAAATTGTAGTTTTTATGAAAAACAGGATTGTTCTACTTAAGAATTTTAGGGTTTGGGAGTAAGCCTGTGTCAGGTCACAGACCCATTTGTATGACAATAAATTATAATTCTGACAAAACATTATGAGAGGAACATAGGGACAGGACAAAGGCACAGGGATATTTCTTCTCCTGTCGCCTCCCAGCCTGCTGCAAAAACAGCCTGCTGCTTTTGTGCAGCAGTCCTTGACTATTGTTTTCTTTAATTGATTTGCCAGATTGTGTTTGACATTCTGTCATTTTGGTGTCCAGAATATTCTGTGTCAAGTGTTCTACAGTTTATGTAGAACTGATTTCAGCCATACAAAAACCTGGATTTTTGTGTGCTTTGTAACTGGGAGCAGGCTTTTCAGAATAGAGTGGCTTAACTACCTCAAGTGATCTTGAGAGGAGCTGAGAACTGAACAGCCAGAATAATTAATGGTCTATTTTAAAGATGCCATTAATATTAGATATTGGGCAGAATGCATTCAATTTATCACAGGCAGATCAAACAACTCGAGCAAAGCCAGAGGAGCTGTTTGTCCTGGAAGGGAAAGCAACCCATGGATTAGAACTGGGCAAAGTAATGAAGAGTTTGTGCAAGTTAGAGAAAAATGCATTTGCAAATGTAGCTGCAGGTAAATAAGCTGATTTGTTGGTTTACAGCTGTAACCCACCTGCTGTTCCCTACCTTGGGATGTACCTGACTGACCTGGCATTTATTGAGGAAGGAACACCCAACTTCACTGAGGAAGGCCTTGTCAATTTCTCCAAAATGAGAATGGTAATTTTCAGTTTCCTGAAAATGCTTCACCAACAGGTGTTTAATTGTGTGAGTTAATTATTGATTTCACTGCAAGTCCTCCGAATTTACCTTTGGAGAAGCTGCTTTGGTGCTCTGCACTAGAGGCAGGGTTGGGAGAGCAATTACTCGACCCAGTCTTCTATCCCCACCTTCTGGCAGGCTGGGTGTTTTCATGGGCTGAATTTGTCCCCGTTCACTTTCTCAGAAAGGACAGCAAAAGCAGCTGCCTGGAGCTCATGGAGGAGCAAGAAAAAGCTTTTTTAAATAACCAGAATTACAGGAATGCAGTGATTCACCAGGAAGCAGTAATCACAATGTTCTTTTCAGAGTGTGCTCTGGTCTATCTGAAAAGCACTTTAAAGTTGATGTCTCTCCCCGTGCCATGTAATGCTGTTTTGTAACAGCTCCTCGGAGGGAGGCATGGAAATTTCTCCTCTAATCTCAGCTTAATGCCCATCTTAGGGCTACGCTCTGCAGCAGTCACTCGAGGCAAAGAATGGGGAGGTTTCATTATGGGCAGAGTGTTTGCTCACTCGGGGCTGGCTGAGGAATAAATGTTTGCTTTGGGAAAGTGAAGTCCTGGGGAGCTGTTGGGAGATGATCTCTACCCTTCCCTTCCCTCCTCCTGACAGAGGAGGAGTTAGCAGAGGCTAGCAGAGACGCAGTAAAGTCTTGTCAGGAATGAAGTGTTGTGGCTGTAATTGTGGCAGTGATCCCTTCCAGGTCTGCAAGTAAATAAATATATGAGCTTCCTATAATGAAGTTATATATTTTATATATGTAAGTCGAAGTTATATATTTATATAAGTTGAATGGGATAATTTGGTGCAGAAATCTTGCTTTGTGTGGCTTGGCTGAAGCAGAGCTGTGATTGAGCTGACATCCATGTGTTCTTTTGAAAGATCTCACACATCATCAGGGAAATCCGCCAGTTCCAGCAGACCTCCTACCGCATCGAGCACCAGCAGAAGGTGAGGCTCCTGCCTGCTCTGAAATCAGGCTGTGGCCGCAGTGACTTGTGAGCCACAGCTGCCACTGAGAGCTGAGGTTGGTGTCCTCTGCTCCCACGCGTGGAGGAGAGGACAGACAGACACATGGACGGGTCCTTGGGGTGGTGAGACCCTCACCCCGCAGGACCTCTTTGTTTGATGCCTTCTAAAGAAGTTTTTTGCTCCTCTGGAAGGGGATTGCAGCCCTGGAGGGTGTGAGGGGTTCAGAGGGAGGTGTGTTCCCCCTGCCCTGAGATCCTGGGAGAAGTGTCAGGAGGCGCCCCAAGCACCTGCGGGGGCATCCTGCAATTCCTTGTCCCTTTGCCCTTCTCAGGCGTGATGCAGCTGTGGCCAAAGCTGGTCAGTGCCTTCAGAGAAGGCTCATCTCAGGCTCCAGAAGAGCAGTTTGGGCTGAGGTAACCTGGCAAAGGATTTGCCCACTCCTAAGAGGAATTAATCCTAATTAATTCTCAGAGTGCTGCAGGTGCATCCTCATGCCAGCAGCATTCCAAGCAGCTGCGGGGTTTCTCAAGGAAACAACACAAGGCGATGTCAGGACCCAAAATGTGCTGGGAGATTACTGTGGCAGTTCCATGCAGCCTGTCCCTCTGTGTTTCCCCATGCCAGGTCACTCACTACCTGCTGGACAAGACCCTCATCATCGACGAGGACACCCTGTATGAGCTGTCGCTGAAGATCGAGCCCCGGCTGCCCGCCTGAGCCCTGCACAGCCCTGCACACAGCTCTGGGACAGGGCAACCATACCTGCCACCACCCAAACGCAGCCAGAGACACTCTGACAAGAGTGCCAGCTCTCTTTTCCAATAAGAGATACAGAGTCTCACAGCCTTTCCCTCTCAGGCAACACAAACCTGTGTTGGAGGTGAAAGGCAAAGACCCTTCCTACCCGGCTTAAGCGATTTCTGCTTTGCAAAGATCATGTTTGGCACTAGGGACCATGATTTCCTGGAAAACAGGAGACTTTCCTGTGAACAGGCACTCACTGCAGCCATCTCACGTGGCAAATCAAGGGTACAGATTTAAATGGTGGTAATAGAGTCAGGTGTGTTAGGATAAATAAGCAAAGTGAGGTGGCTGGGTTGATGGCTAACTATGTGTTCACTGAGGCAGTAATGGCTGTGGTGTTCTCATTGTGTTAATTTCATTGAAAAAGCAGGATTTTAGCACTTATCTACTACTTTGGAGTGGTATTAAGACAGCATCTAGTAGCTTCAGATCTGCAGTTGTTCGAAACACCTGCTGTACATTTCATGCTACTCGTTACAAAACATTTTCTTCTTTAAATGTCTCATCAGCCTTTTCTAAGGTGACTGATTGTATCTATAAAAAGTATTTGTAAATATGTTCTTCATCAGTGAGAGTATTTGCAGCATGGAAAGCAAATGGACTGGTGGAATAGTTGTAAATAGTTGCCAGCTGGGAGGGTGAGAGACCCATAGGGGTAATGCAGGGGATGGAGAGTTGTGTTGCATACAGCTCTGGAAGAGGCACTTTATTTTCCTGCACCTCCTACAGCTTCTCTGACAAGTCAGGCTACAGAGCACATTCTGGACACACTGTGGAGAGAAATACATGTCTGTCTGGCAGCAGGCAGTGATCAGCAGTGAGCACTTGGAGCTGCAGTGGCAGTTTTGTTTTACGTGGAATTAGTGGTTTGAAAGATGTCTTTTTTTGGGGTTTGTTTTTGGTGTGGTCTTTTTTTTTGGTTTTTTGAGTTTATTTTTGTTCAGCCGTTTGGCATTGACTTAGCCGTAAAACTGAATGTGTCAGTGGCAAACATTGAATGCCAGCAAACACAAAGTATGTATTTTTATCTGAGCTGGTAATTATCACTTGCTTTTGTTTGAGAAAATGTGCTATGTGTAAATGTTTTCAGAGCCTCTGCTTTTGTGATGTACCAGGTGGACAGATGTCATTTGTACAGTAGTTGTTGTACTTCTTGTATTTTCCTCATCAAGAGTGGCCTGTTGTAGCTGCATGGGAAGTGAGCTCAAATGCTGTGAAGGGCATCATAGTATAAAACACAGGTGTTATCACTGTTGAAAACAAAAATTGGCTGGAAAAGTGTCCTTACTTTTCCAATGATACTCAGCCAGTTGAAGAAATAGGGCTATATCACCGTATACCTCCCTTAAATCCTCTCAGGGAGACAGATGTTTAAAACAGATTGTGACTTAGGCCTATTTGATCTGACATCTCTTACACAGTCGTGATTCTTCTTAACGCTGGCAATGGAAAATGGACCTGCCTGGCTTGTGTTTTTTGTCTTTATTTGCACTTTAATTACATTGCTGGCCCAGCCCAGAGCTGCACAACGAGTTCCATTTGTTCTGTCTGAGTGTGAGCGCCAGCATCTACAAATGTACCTTAGCAACTGTAAATTTCATTAAGGTCCTTCTCCACAAGGACCATCTCCTTGTAAATAACTGCATGGGGAGGTGTCACAGAGACTGGAAAATTCCTCCATTAGAAAAGCAGACAGCAGGAGAGAAGGATATGCTAGGAACACTTTAAATAGTTCTGGCTGATGGTTGCTGCAGAAATGTTACTTATAGAAGCTCTTTTTTTTGTTAAGAAATGTGTTTGTTTCTTCTGACTAATGATTGACAAGAAGCTGATTGCATCCTAATGCATGATATGAGGAGAAAAAAAAAAAAAAAAAGAGCATGGTTTATTTGGACCACAAACCCAACTGGCTGCGTATTCTCTGTGCAAAAGCAGTTACCATTCAGTAGTTTCATAAGACACTTTGAAGTAATGGAGCAACAGGGAAAACATGGTCCAAAAAGCGACTTCTTACGTTGTTTCTATTGTTTCTATGTTAACAAAGAAAACGTGTGGCAGCTGTCAGTGTGAATGGGCATCTCTGTTGTACGCTGTGAAGTGCCGCTTTGTCTGCCTGTAGCCTGTTTTACCAAATCTCGATGTTCTTGGGGTTACAGGGTGCGGATGCCGGTCGTGCTCGTGTCAGCGTTCCTCGCTGTGTGCTTCGCACGCTGTGTGCTCCCTGCTGGCGCGCAGGGCTGTGCTGCGCCCAGGGGCTGAGCTGGGACCCGCTGCAAACTGCTCCCTCGGCCCCTCTGGGCAGCGCGTCCTGCTCCTATGCCAAAGGTTGCCTCTTGCCCCCGCGGCCGGTTTGGGTCAGAATCGGGAGACGCGGATGCTTGATCTGTGTTCGTAGCAGCAGCAGCAGCAGAATTGTTTGAAAATTATTATGGTCGCAGTAATGTTTGACTTGCTGATGGCTTCATGTCGATGTTATTGCTTGGGGATACAATGCTTTTGTTAAAGCACAGGGAAAAGTGAGGATGCGCCCGGTGGCCCACAGCCCTGTCCGGGGCTGCAGCCCGTGCGCGCAGCTGGAAACAGCTGTTCTGCAGCGCCGGCAGCCGGCTGTGGGCTCAGCGCTGCGCCCTGAGCGGCCCGAGTGCCTCTGCCGGAGCCCTGCCGCATGTCTGGGCTCGGCGATGCTCGGCGGGCAGCAGCGCCCGCTCGGTGCGAGGCTTTGCCCGGCCCAGCCCGGCTCGGAGGGACCGACCTCGCCCATCGCCGCCCGCTCCTCGCCTGGCTGCTCCCGCTGAGGACTCTGTCTCGGCGCTCCCGCTCTCTTTCAGGGTCCGCCAGCTCCCTCCAGCTTTGCGGCCGGGCGGAGGAGCCCCGCGGGCGCGGACAGAAGGGCCGGAGCGCCTCTGCACTTGCCTTCAGAGCCGCCAGCCTGCGCGCAGCGCCGGGCGGCCATGGGGATAGATAACGCGCTTTCCGCCCCGCATCAGTAGCAGCGCGGCGCCCACGGCACAGACGCGTCCCCGCCAGCGACGGAGAGCGCTCGGCACACGCCGACACAGGGTTAGAGTTGCCTTCACCCCCAGCCTTCTCCCCCAGCCCGACCCCGCAGCTGCTGTTAGTGGCCTAGAGCGCTCTTCGTGTCGGTGGAAACCCGTGGAGTTCGCAGTGGCAGTGTGTGTTCGTTCCGTCCCTTCCCTCTGGCTCGTCCTGCGACACACGGACGCGTAGCTTCGCGGTGAGGGGTGGCAGGTGGCACTCATCACCCTGATTTCGGAGTAAGGAGGAGGTCCCCGCCCTCTTTCTGCTTTCCTAGTTTTTAATACTGATTATTGTTCTGTAGGATGAAAAGGAACTTAATTATTTTAATTATTTATTAACTTAAACCGTGTTGATTTTGATTTCAGAACATGTTAATTATCCCAAATTTTCCTTCATGTGTATTATTTATTTTAAGGGTTTTACAAAGACCTTGTTTTGTTTGTATCGACATTCAGTCTTTCATCCTTTCACTCTTAGCAACAACACTAAACCCCGATGATTTAAAACTCTCACCCATTGTGACATTTTTACCCACTCATAATTTCACTCACCAAGGGCAAAACCCTTCAGACCTCATTCTGATAATACCTTAGGCTTCACCGAGAGCTTTTCATAAGTCTTTGGGGATCTGGCTCTCAGCTATTTGCCTGTTACAGTTTTTGCCTCCAAAGGTCAAATGTCTCTGTCTAGGATGCTTCATGTCCAAAATGCTGCTCAGTGATGGTTGTTCTGTTGTACCTGAGGTAGTGTCTGAAGTTCTGTTACCTAGGGCAGTAGATGTGTGTTGATTTGAAGATGTACCTATATGGAACGTGTTGCTTAGTGCACAATCCAGATGTTTTTGCATGTACTGCAACTTCTCTTCTGGCCCGAGGTTATTGCTTTGTATTGTTAGTAAGGCATACCAGGCAAGCTGTTGTGCCTGTGTGTTAATAAACATCCTTTTCTTTCCCGAGTTTCAAGAGTCCTTACTGGAATTCATTATTTTACCCCTCGTCGTGAAAAGTCCAATCTACTCCCCCTGAATTACCGACTCTCTCAGAGAAACAAGTTATTAAAGAGGGGGGAAAAAGGTGAAAAATTTGGGTCTATAATGGGAAAGAATGGTTTGAATTACTGCATTTTACTCTTCTCTTTCACTCACAATGCATTGCAGCTGCCATGGGCATCACTGGTAACAACTCACATTGGGTTTGGACTTGTGTCTGCACATCCCTTGCTTTCTCTGGGCTGGTGTCCTGCCCTGGATTTAAAAGAACAGTAAAGGCACATTTTATACACAGAAAAGACAGAAAACACAGTGGTTTGTAAGTTGGTCCTGACCCTCCCCTTGTGATGGGAAAACGAGTCACATGGAGATAAAATGAGTTGCAAATTGAAGAAAATACTTGACAGAGGTTGGGAGTTCAAAACCAGGTCTGCAGCTGGTGTTACATGTTTTAATCACTGGCTACAGCTCTTCTGTGTTGAACTCAGTAATTTCATGAAAACAGAAAGATTCCTCTTAAACTTGTTTAAAGGACTAACATTTTAAATAAGTAAACAGGAATGGCATAGCAGGTCTGTGCAAGAAGGAGATACAGCAAGTGACACAATAAAATCAGCTTCTATTCAGTACTTTGTGACCTTGTGGCCACATCTTCTCCATTCTGCTTACATTTTTGGTGTTTCACATAAAAACTGAAATTAACTGAGAGAGCAACTTACCCTTGAAGCTGCCAGCTACTGTCAATGGAAGAAAATAAATTATAATACTTTCCAAGCAGCCTTGTTTATAAGTGCTGCAGGATAATTTAATTTCAAGTTGTTTTCCCAACACTTCAAACCATACATTTTACTTATGCCAAGCAGTTGGCTGATTTACATATTTATTTTAAGGCCGTCATTGTAGGATCACAGATTGGTTTGGGTGAGAAGGGACCTTAAATCCCACCCAGAGCCACCCCAGCCATGGCAGGGACACCTCCCACTGTCCCAGTGTCCAGCCTGGCCTTGGGCACTGCCAGGGATGCAGGGGCAGCCCCAGCTGCTCTGGGAATTCCATCCCAGCCCCTGCCCACCCTGCCAGGGAACAATTCCTAATTCCCAATATCCCATCCATCCCCGCCCTCTGGCACTGGGAAGCCATCCTGGACTCTCCAAATAAATCTGAGAGCACCCAGCCCTCTTTATTGTTGACCACAAAGGAAGCAGGGTGTTATAAATGATCAAATAGATAGCTAAATTTATCAAAAATTTAACAACGATTTATTTGGTCAATTACAAAAAAAAAAAAAAAAAAAAAAAAAAAGAATTTTGTGCAACCTCCACAATCAGGACAGCGTCAGGATCAGACCCTGGGTGAGACCAGAGGTTCAACCAACAGAGTGATGGCCTCCCCTCAAAGGTTCACCCTGATCTCTTCCAGGGTCCAGCTCATATACAGTTTATTCTGCCTGAGGCACTGATGACCACATCTTTCTATTCACTCCTTCGAATGCAAATCCATTTCTACAGACAGATCCTGGTTTGCAGAGTCTGGAGCACAGGCAGAGCTGGTTTTCATATGTAATATCCTGATATCAGTTCCTGTAAGCCCATCATGGTGTGTCCAAGCCTCGTGAAATTCCTGGAGTCACGAGCCAGGAAGGCCTGGATGTTGTCTCCCAGGTGCAGGAGACAAGGAAATCACCGTTGGTGGTCTGGGATGGTCCCATTCAGACGTAAAATAAACCTGATGCTCGGCATGGAACACTGCTCCTGGCTGGGGAGATTGGCGCATAACTTTTACAATATTTTATACCTACATATATCTACTTATACAGCATGAATTAGCTCTATTACATATCTCAGAGGCTGTTCAAAATCCTCAGCTCTGTGAAGAACTTGGTCTTGACTGACTGTGCAAAGGCAGTGAGTAAGTGTGGTGGTGTTCACAGGGGTCCCAGGACGAGGGAAGAGATGAGAATCTTGACTCCATGTTTCAGAAGGCTGACTTAGTATTTTATGATATATATATATATATTATATTAAAACTACACTAAAAGAATAGAAGAAAGAATTTCATCAGAAGGCTAGCAAGGAAAGGAAAGGAATGATAATAAAATCTTGTGACTGACCAGAGAGTCCGAGCCAGCTGGGCTGTGATTGGCCATTAATTACAAACAACCACATGAGACCAGTCACAGATGCACCTGTTGCATTCCACAGCAGCAGATAACCATTGTTTACATTTTGTTCCTGAGGCCTCTCAGCTTCTCAGGAGGAAAAAAATCCTAAGGAAAGGATTTTTCATAAAATGTGTCTGTGACAAGTAAGAATTGTGAAGACTGAATAATGCCTTGAAAGCTACACCCCAGTATTCTGGCCCTACTCCTGTGTAGCCTTAAAAGAAGGAAAATTAAAGAAGACCACATTTTTGCTTGAAATTTCCAGTTTCAGAGAGGACTGAAGCCGTGACTGGTGCTTGTTCCAGCTCCTGGCTGCTGGGCACAGCTCTGCCCAGGGGGGTTGGCAGATGTAGGGGCAGCAGAATCACTTCAAGTTTGTCTTCTCAGAGGTGGCACCTCCACTGTGAGACACTCTGGGTCGGGTGGATGGGCCAGAAACACTGACAGAATTATTGCTAAAAACTTCTCTTCTCCCACCCTGCCCTCCCTGGAAGTTTAAAGCATTGGGGACATATGTACAAATCACATTTAGATCCTTGACATGTTTCATGCAGAGCAAACCCAGAACTTTTCCAGACAGAGAAGACACAAAGTCTTATCAGCATCTCATATTCCATTTGAAATAGGAATATTTTGTTGATTCCATTTTGTTTGCTGCGAAAATTTCATATCCAATGGGAAAACCATCTGAAAAAAGATCACTTTTTTCCTTTTCTAACCATTCCTCCCTGGGTTTCCATGACAAAGAAATGCTGGAGCACCATGGTGGAAAGAGAAAAGGTGTCCAGAGTTCAAGATACCTTGGACTCTGTAGTTCTTGTGATACCTTGTCAGCTGTGGTTTTCTGGTCATTGCTGGTTTGAACCCCCTGACAGTCAACATCTCAAAACTGATTCACTTGTGTGTGCAATGCTGCTGCTGGGGAAAAAAAAAAAAAAAAAAAAAAAAAAAAAAAAAAAAAAAAAAAAAAAAAAAAAAAAGAAAAAGAAAGAAAGAAAAAGGATCACTTTTTGGATTTTGGAGATTCCTGCGTTTCCAAAGGGTAATTTCCATGACCCTTTCTCCTCCTCTTTCCATGGACCTTTTCTCCTCCCTTTAGCCAGAAAACACACTGCTAATTATAGACAGCCTTTCCTCTAGTGGATGTCCTGTGAAGAGCAGCTTTAATAAGTTAAAAATAGCTGGGGTTATTTTTAAAACGTTGGTTGGGCCTCGTTGAGCTCTTTATTTAGTGGAGATGCATTATCACCTTGGGGAGCCTTTCTCTGGGGGAGTCACAAGGGTGGGATGGCTGCTCTGAGCCTGCCTGTCCCCTTGGCCAGGGAGTGCCCATGGCTCTGGCTTTCCTCCCCAGCCCCTGGGTGGGGATGCAGGGCTTGGATCCCCCCAAAAAGGGATTTTTCCCCAGCCTGAGCCCCCAGAGGCTGCACGGTGTAAGGGGATATTGAGCATCCACAGTCACGAGGAATTCTCAGGGAGAGGTCAGGGTAACCCCTGGGGATCAGCTGTGCTTGCTCTGCTCCTCTGCCTTATTCTGAATCCCAGGAATTTCAGACCCATGGAGCTGGAAAACAAGAATTGCCATTACACCAGGACAGAAGGACATTGTGTCCAGTGGCTTTTTGCTGCTCCAATTTAGCAGAGCTCTGACTTTGGCAGCAGGAGGGACACTGATCTGCGTCCTTGCAAAGCTCAGGACACACACAGCCCCCTCCAACCCTAATTCCACACACAGGATTTGTGAGAACAGCTCAGCCCATCCCTTCTGTCCTGACTCCTTTCGCTGCTAATAAATTATGCCCTGCACACAAAAGCTTGACTTCAAATAAATTTTCTTCTAAATAATTGTGGCAAACAGGAAGGCCCTTCCATGAAACCTCTGCCTTGCAGGCAACTCCCCTGTCCAGCAGCTCCCTCAACAATCTCCAGGTGCTGTGCAGGGGCAGAGGGATTGGTGTGAACTGCAACTGAATGAGCACTCAGCTGCTGCTGCCTCCCCAGCATCAGCAATGAAGCCACAGCAGCACTTGAGCTGGCTTGGTAATTGTATTAGAGATGAAAGCAGGGGATCCTTGGCATCCCAACTGTTTCAGCAGCTGAGTTTCTCACAAAATAGACCACAGACCAGCAGTAAAGCCAAACTATTTTTTAAGTATTAATGATACATTCTTCAGAAGTCATTAGGGAACTTGCTAACAGTGTTTTTCCTGGTGCTTGTGCTGCAAATTCACAGTATGGGGTCTGTTTGCATCTCCTGTTCTCCTGGGCTCTCAGCTGGCAAAATAGCTTGTACCTGTGCATAATCCAGCCAGGCACTTCATGCCATGCCCTGCTTCCAGGGCAAGTCCTGGTCTGTTCAAGGCCTTCATGAAAAAAAGGTGGAAAATGAAAAAGCAATGAAATGAAAAATAAAAAAGGTGTGTGCCTCCATCACGAGCCATGGATTTCCTTACTATTACTATTTCCTTACTCATGTTACCACAAGAGAGCCACAGTTGGTTTTTTCCTCTATCAACACCAGGAGCACACTGTGGGGTTGATGAAAAACTGGTGTACTGAGCAGGCTGTTTCCAGATGCATTGATCTGGAATGGCTGTTTTGGTTTTAATTATTGAGGGTGTGCATGGCTCCCATTAGCCCAAACCAGGCGTGACATTTTGGGGGAGAGATGTCGGTGTTTTGCAAAGTTCCAGAATTCTGAAATGCGGGCTTAGGAAAATCCTGTGTAAAATTGAAAGAATATGAAATGTACAAAAGGAAAATGTGTTTTTTTTTAAAGCTGCACAGTGCTGGCCTCTGTGCTCCTCTATCAGCCTTGACACACGCTCAGCTCTGGTGGGAGCAGGGCCAGGTGAAAGAAACTGATTATTCTTTCATGGTTTCCAAACCATTGTGTGTTATTTCCTACTGTAATTCACTGCTACAAAGCTATAGAGATACAGCAATTCTAAATGCAATATAGTAATATAATAACAGTAATTCTACATGAGAGGCTTCAGAGGCCACTTCACGTTTCTGGGGCTCTCTGCCTTACAAACACTCAGGAATTAATGCCATGAATTAAAAAGTGAAGGGGAGGAAAAACAACCCCCAAATTCCCTGCTGTGACCTCAGCCCAGCTCCCTGCCCTGACCCGTTCCCGCTGGGATGGGAGTGAGGAAATTTGGGATTGCCCTGCCCTGGTGTCCCTCTGGACAATTTGGGGCAGGACTGACCTCTCCCTCTCCCTTGCCCTCTCCCTTTTCCTTTCCCTTCTGGCTGCTCCTGAGCAGGTCCCTGGGGGAGGACCAGCATCCCTGTCCATGTCCATCTGTGTCCATCTCTGTCCATCCCTGCCCGTGTCCGTCTGTCTGTCCGCGCCGCGCACTGAGAGGCGTTTGGGGGATGATCTTTGTGAAAAAAGCCAATTGCTTGTTGTTAAAATTTTAAAAGTTTAATAGTAATAAAATGGTTATAAATATAGCAATATAATTAGAGTGATAATAATTTGGGCAAATTGAATTAGGACAATATGAGACAATAAAAACAAGGAGTTACAGACAGTCCGGGTAGCTCTTTCTGGGCAAAATAAGCCTGAAAAAGGCCCCACGTTAACAGAGGATTAACCCTTAAAAGCAACAGCCTGTTGCATATTCATACAGCTCATCCATGGTGCATAAATTCCATTCAAACACAGGATTCTGTCTGGGCAGTGTCAGCTGCTTCCTCTGAATCCTGATTAAGAATGGCTGAGCAAGGCAGGAAGAAGTTCATTCCACCTGATAATGGAGCAATAAATTCTATTTCTCTGAAAGATTCGGGTGTCCTGTGGCTGCTATCTTGGTGTGAGTCCTGTCTTAAAAAAAGGAAGTTCTATTACATAACATAATTTCTATTTTAACATTATGTTATAACCTAAAACTATATTTAACACACTACTTAAGAGAATTAATACAGCATAACTTTCTAACATAACACATATAATATTCATTTTAATATTTGTGAAAAGCCAATCACAAAATACACATTTTTCACATTGTTGCTGCCACATCCTGCTGACGCCCTCAAGGGCACCCCTGCCCAGGCAAATGCCATTCACGTAACCCAGCCGGGCAGGATTGGCCCCTGCAGCAATTATTTTGGTTTCCTTACCTCCTCCTGCCCGTCTCAAATTTCCTGGGCTCCTGTCCGTGCCCAGCTCGGGCTCCCTTCACACTCTGGGCTCGCTGCAGGCAGCAGGACGTCCCTACCTCCAGCTCCAAGGTCAGTGAGACTGCACATGTGTTGCTTTTCTAGCCTCAAACTGTAGCGTTTCCAATGCAAGGGGTTGTTAAAAAGCGATTCAAAGCACCAGAGGATGGTGGTGTTAATTTGGTTGTAATTTATTGATTTGTGCAAAGTACTTTGGTGCAGGGAAGTATGTGCCAGCCCCCACTATGCAGCTGCTTCAAATAACCTAATCACAGAATTATTAAAGTTTGGAAAACAACTCTAGGATCATAAAGTCCAGACATTACTGCTGACCCTTAAGTAACAATTTTAGTTAGAGAAAAATGTCTCTTTGCAGATGTGTGACAAGTTCAGAGAAAATGTCTCTAATTACATGAGTTTTTTGTGGTTTTGATTGTAGCTCTCTGCACTGCGAAGATGAGAGGTTTATACTGCAAAATGGCACCAGATTGGCTCAGAAGGGTGAGCGGTGCCTGCACCTTGGCTGGGCTTTGGCAGGAGAATTTGGGCATCTGGGTCTCACCTGGTCGGGTCTGACCAGCCAGACCTTCAGCTGACAGAAACCAAAAATCATGGTGGTACCAAGGGGTTGTTGTCTGATCTGTGAAGAGTTACCATGCCTTCTCTACCCACACCCATCTGGGCACAGGTGCATAGTTTGGAATTCTATCCGTTCTTCTTCTTTTCTTTTTCTTTTTCTTTTTTCCCCCTCCAAATTAGTAAGTTTTTATAACCTTTTGCTGTCCCTCCGGAGTTACGAGGAGGAAGAAACTGAAATGTGGTTGGTGCTTTTTTGGTGGAGATGCTCCACGCTGTGATTAAGGCACTGTCAGAGCCATGCCTGCCCTTGGTGTTGTTTCTGCGCTTCGGAGACTGCATCCCAAAGCCCAGATGAGTCAAAAGGGTTTGAGGAGGGTGAGCGGGGAGAAACTGCAAAAAAAAAAAAAAAAATCACCAATATTGCTTTTTGGGCTTGGCTGCTTGAATGTGTGTCGTGTTCTCTGAGCTGCAGGGCGATGCAGCAAACCAGGGGGGATGTAAACTGATTTCTGGGTGTCTAAAAATGGCCCCCGAGGCGAGCGGTGACTCATGACAGCCACTGCAGATGTTTCTGAGGCTCCAGAACCTTCCATGGACGTGAAAACTTTCCACTGCCCTCTGTAGGCTTTAGCTCGAGCTGAGGATGGCTTGGAGGGATAATTCTCAAATGTAAAAGGCCAGCTCCGTGTCCTGCAGCACGTGGGCTCTGTGGGCTGGGATGCGCATCCCCCCCGTGCAGAGCCCGTGTGAACCTGAGCTGTGCCGCTGCCATTCCTCCAAAATGTCACTCAGGATCACATGCCGTGGCAACTGATACCACCCATGACACGGCTCAAGTATTTAATCTACCTCTATTTCTAGAAATGTCACTGTAACCCTGGCACTTTCCTTCCCTCCGGGCAAGTGTGAAATATTGGATGACCAATACCTGCTTAACAGCACCCGGGGGAGGGTGGAGCAGGAAACTTCCTCTGTAAGGGACGTTCAAGAAAGTGAAGAATTAACAGGAAAAACACTTTTAAATGTTATTTTTAGAGAAATATTAGCAGTAGTTCTGAAGTTGTGAGGTTCCTGGGGTTCGAGCTGTGGTTACAAAGGAATCCTCCACCTGAAGTGACACCTGCAGCTCTTTGGGCTGCCCTTCAGCCAGCGCCAGCTTTGCTGTAGTGACTTCTTTAAAACCTTTGTCTCCATTTCCAGCGCACGGCACTGGACACAGTGACACAGACAGGGGAATGCAGTTTGAAACCCAGGGTTTGAACTGTCCCAGGGCAGGAGAGGCGAGGGCAGGAGCTGAGCACAGGGACTGGGGCTGTGACCTCCAGGAGTGTGACCTTGGGGACGCTGCTGGCTCTCTGGCCATGGGAAAGGCAGGGCTGGTCCTGCTCTGGCTCCCCCTCTGTGGCACCGTCAGGGTGAGCAGGGAGGCAGGAGGAGCCCTTGGTTTGCAGACCCTGGGTCAGAGCTGCACCGGCCTGACCTGGAGCATTCCTGTGGAATGTGCTCACAGGGGTCTTAGGATGAGGGGAGAGACGAGGATCTGACTCCGTGTTTCAGAAGGCTTGATTTATTATTTTATGATATATATTACATTAAAACTATACTAAAAGAATAGAAGAAAGGATTTCATCAGAAGGCTGGCTAAGAATAGAAAAAGAAGGAATGATAACAAAGGCCTGTGGCTTAGACTGTCTGTCTGAGCCAGCTGACTGTGATTGGCCATTAATTAGAAACATCCACACGAGACCAATCACAGATGCACCTGTTGCATTCCACAGCAGCAGATAACCATTGTCTACATTTTGTTCCTGAGGCCTCTCAGCTTCTCGGGAGGAAAAATCCTAAGGAGAGGATTTTCCACAAAAGATGTCTGCGACATGGAATTACCCCCAAACTGCTCCTTGTGGAGGGCAGCTGGTGCAGGGAGGGAGGCTGCCTGTGGCACAGCTGCTGTGTGCCCTGCCCTGAGCCTCTCTGAGAGGTGGCACGAGCACAGGTGACCTTGGAGTGGAACCCTGCAGGGGTTTGTGCCAGCCCCAGGGCAGCGAGCTGAGCTCCATCCTGTTTTGCGGAGATAAAGAAAAGAGCTCCACAACTTTGTTAAAGTTTTAAAAGCTGCTATGTTTGTTACAGCGCTGGACACATGTGGAGATTGCTCTCCTCAAAAGGCATTCGTACCTCTGGGAACTTCAGGTCCCTTTTTATCCCCCTTCCCACATACATATGCATACAGTTTCACAATAGGTTCATACACATTCATTTTTACAGAATTTCGCGCGCCATTTGCCACTAATTCCTTTTTATCAGAAAGAATTCCTAGGTCAGGTTGACTTGCCCTTGCAGTAGTTTCTGTTTTTCTCTATCTGTCTCCTCCTGTCTCCCTATTATGTCTGTTCTGCAGTCTTCCCTTCAGCTTTGGCCTTACAGACTTTTCACCCTTTCTGGACATTTCACCTAATTCAAAATGGACTTTTACTCTGGGGATTTTTCACTCTGTCTCATTCCCCTGCCCTGGGGGCACAGGGGATCCCCAGAAGGATTTGTGGCAGACCAGGGCTGAGATAAAAGGGAGAATGCACAAGGCAAGCCGTGCAACATTTTGGCACAGCCTAAAACACCTTGGAAGAAAAAGCTTGAGGAATGAGAGGAAGACCCAACCCCAGCCCTGCCTGCAGGAAACACCCCTGGTGCAGAAAATGGGCTGGGACGCAAAACCTGAGCCTCCATCCCCAGCAGAAAGAGGGGGAACTGCTGAGGGCTGTGGTTAACCTGGTTAATCCCAGGTTAAAATAAGGGACAATAAATCCCAGAGAGGCTGCAGGGGACAGCAGAGCAGCTCAGTTTGGGTCACACCTCTGGGCGTTTCTTACACACCGTGCCAAAATAATCATTAAATTGTCCATGAAGGGGCTGCCCCTTAGTGTGCTCACCCACCACATTCTGGAGAAAGAGTTTTATTGCTGCTGAGCACTACCTGAGTGATTGTGTGACTGAGGCCTCATGCCAGGAATTCTGAGAGCCTTGTTAAAAATCTAAAAAATTTAAATCTAAAAAATCTAAAAAAAAAAATCTTTAAAAAGTCTAAAAAAAAATCTAAATCTAAAAAAGAAAATTGTTACAGTTTACACCCAAAGAAAGGCATTGTGTCTAATCACATAACGATCAGATCTCTCCTGGACAAATGACGCAGTAATAATCAGTGCAAGTTTAGATGCAGCTTGTCCTGTCTAAAATAAAACCCAAATTCTCATGGAGCTTGTGGAGGACTGAAAGAACCTCGAAATTTAATGGAAGGTTGGTGCCATTGATGAACGACCTACCGCAGATAAAATTTTAAGTAGAAATCAATAAATCATGATCAAGAGCCCTGTAAGAATTTTTAGTCAGTGCCTTCAGAATCCTCCTGCGGAGAAGAAAGCTCCTTTGCTCATGAGGAGGCACCCAGTTTAAAGAGGAAATGGAAGTAATGGTAAAAAAGGCTTGGTGGGACTGAGAGGGTTGCAGACAACCCCATCACAGGCTGTTTATTCAAACTGAACAGATATGCAGGCCAGGATTTAGAGGTTTTTGGGTTTTTTTTTAACCTCAGGTTGATTAATCCTTGGAATTTATTTCTCTTCTTCAGACCACACTGTCTCTGAATGGTTTTGAACACAGAACAGATGCCTTCCTAAGGGAGGTGTTCTCCTTCCAGCACGCCTCAGGCAAACGCTCAATTCCTTCCCAAGGGTTAACACTGAAACCCTCAAAAGTTCTTCCAGCTGTGAAACATTGCTCTTCCCCCTTCCCAGCCTGTTATGTTTGCCCAATTATCCCATCATTAAAAAAAAAAAAACAACCCAAACAATATTTGAGATAGCAGCAATTTTAATTGAATAGCTTAGAAAATATATATTGACAATAGAATTTGGTTAAAATAAGGGATAATTTGGTTGCAGTGATAGCACACAAGCAAAGGATAACCGCGGGGTACGGAGTGCAGGGCTCTGGACCCGTGCCACCTCACGGACGAGCTCGCCAAGTGAAGATTCCCCCTTCTGTGCCATGTGCCAATGCCATCTCCTCCCATTTTCGGTCCATCACACTTCTACCGCCGCCCTCATCACCACCTCTACCACTCATGCTCCACCACTCGCTTTGGTGGTCGCACAAATCTTTGGGGGTCGTCACTGATGAAGGGCTCTCCTCTTCCTCTTTGTCCTTTGATTCACCTTTGGGTTACACATGCGCACCAAGCCAGTACAATGTAAGCCAAGGCTAACATATTACTACATCAAGGCAATAAATCCCTTATAATTATCATTTTTCTGGGACCCAACCAGGTTTTGCTCATTTTTAGCAACTGCATTTTCGGCTTCTTCCCGTTGTCCTTGAGAAATCTGCTGGGAGGGGGGGGTGGAGCCCCTCCTCTCCCTTTCTTTTTTGGCATTACAACTTTTACCTGGTTTATTATTCCCAAATATTAATTACGGGATTGATTACTCTTTCAATTTTATCAGCACGAATCACACCCATTTACCACAAGCTGCACTGTGGCAGCCCCACAGACACTCACAAGAACATGGATTTTCTACCATGAGCACAAGGGAAGGCAAAGTCCCGCAAGAGGAAAATCTGCAGTTTCCATTTTAGGCTGTGCAGTGGTCAAATTACCCTGATGAAAGTGAAACCCTTGCAGTGGATGGTCTGTGGTGAAACCTGAAAGGCAGCACAGCAGTTGTGGCAAAGTGCTCCTGGGGAAAACAGAGAACAGACCCCTTTAATCAGAGGTAATGAGGGTGCAAACCTGCTGCAGTGGCAGGATGACAATTTCTGTGGGGAAAGAGCAGCAGAATATATGGATGATTTGAGGTCAGACTTCACAAAACAAGCTTTGATGAGGATCTTTCCTTACTTTGGGGCCATTCCATTTGGACTCTTTTCAAATGAATCTTTTAAAAACGTTTGTTTTGAAGCAATGAATTACTTAAAAATCACGCTGTCTTTTGAAGAACGGACCACACCCCCCCACCACCCAAATGACATTGTTTCTTGTTAAATAAATTTTTTTATTCATTTTGTGCCCTCATTTCATAGAAACCTGGTTTTTCTGAGCTGGGCACCGTGTTTTTGTGCAGTTTTTGTGGCACTGCCTGGGCTGCAGGACATTCTCAGGACTAGAGCCCACCCGTGTGGCCAAAGCTGAGAGTCAGGAGCCACAGCCCCGGGCTGGGAAGGGTCACACTCACTTTCCCACTGTGAGGAATCAGAAGCTTGACTAGGCCAATATTCAAGCAGCAATCAATTTATTAATTAATAGGGTAAAGTATGAGCAATGCAGCGCTGGGTACAGTGGGGGAAGTTTTCCCTCCAACTGCACACCCATAGTTGAGGCTTACAGGTATTTATAGGGGTACTCATCAGGTTCTTTCAGCAGTTTCTATTCCCAATTTTTACTCATCAGCAGTTCCTATTTCTCAATTTTTACATCACAGTTCTATACACTGCTGTGATTTAGTTTTTCTCAGGATGTATCCCACAAAAGGAGTATCCCCAGATGGTGACGGTCCAGTTTCCAAAAGAAGAAAGATGAATCCCATTTGGTGGGGTCCAGCTCCCCAGATGTGGGCCCACCTTTTAATTGCAGAGGCTGTAAATCTCATAACAGTGATGTCCATCTTCCCTTGGTCAAAACCATAAATCCTTGAGGTGATGTCCATCTTCCTTTATCAAGCTGTTTTTCTCTGCTTTATTAAGGTGTGAGATAAGCATGTTTCCTTTATATATATTCCAAAGCTATAGTTTCAAAGATGCAAGTAATATTCTAAAATTATACTTCAAAAAATTATTATTGCAGAACTCTTTAAGAATTAACCACAAGCAAAAAGCAACATCCTTAACACTTTAATTCCAGGGCTCCTAAATCAACCAGGGTTAATTGCAAACAAAGGATGGGTTCAAAGGACTTCTTCCATGCTTTATTTTCCTCAGTTATTATTAGAATTTGTAGCTGTCCCATTGTTGGTCTCCACACATATCACAGTCACAAATGCCCACATTGCCTGTATGTACCTGACACCAAACACAGCTTTGCATTTCTCACCACAGCACTCCAGGTGATGTTTTTCTTGTCCCTTCACCTTCCCCTGGGCACTGGACAGTGGCAAACTGGCAATTCCCTGCTGCCACCAGGAGGTTGTACTTTCCACTGTAACAAGAAATGCGTGGTTAACCACCATGGTTTAAAAAAAAACCAAAAACAACCCTGTTTTACTCTGTTTTTTGCTTTTTCAGGTAGACAACCTGCGCAGTCTGTGGCGTCTCCAGTGTGGGAGGCTTCTGAGAGCTGCCAGAGAAGTGTCTGTCAGGTAAAGCAGAGCCTCCTGAGGGCCAGGAAAACCTTCCCTGTGGTCCAGCAGGGCCAGAACACCCTGGGATGAGCCTGCAGGGGACACACCTGGGCTCTGGGACGTCACAGAGTGATAAATCAGCCTGAGCTCTGGGGATTGAAGCCCAGTGAGAAACAGGAGTGAGGAGGGGCCCCCAGCTCACCCAGCAGCACAGCCACAGCCTTGGCACAAAGCCTGCACCCCCTGGGTCACCAGGGAGAGCTCTCTGCCTTTTTGGGAAGAGACCCTTCCCTCCAGGGCTCATCTCTCTCTTCTCCCAGGCATCTCCTCTCCCTCTCTGCTGACAGGTTCTGGTTTGTGTTGGCACCCTGTGCCCCACAGTGCAGCTCAGCAGAGCTCGGGGGGCACAGACTGAGCCCCTGCAACCTCTTCACCATTCTTTTGGAGGTTATACTAAACTCCTCAAAGCATTTCCTTTTATTTTTAGTGAGCAAATTCCCAATGGTTTCCTTACAGATTTTGGGTTAGACCTGCTCTGGGGATTCCAGGTCACAGTTACCCTGCTGTGCCTCACACTCCTTCCGAAACACAGCCTGCGCCTGATTCCTCTGATTTAATCAGATGTACAGACCATATTTGTCCCCTGAACAACACAGGGTTCATGTTATAAACGATCAAATAGATAGCCAAATGTATCAAAAAAATTTAACAACTATTTATTGGGTCAGTTACAAAAAAATAGAATTTCGTGCAACCTCCACAATCAAGACAGCATCAGCCCAGGATCAGACCCTGGGTGAGACCAGAGGTTCAACCAACAGAGTGATGGTGTCTCCTCAGAGGTTCACCCTGATCTCTTCCAGGGTCCAGCTCATATACAGGTTATTCTGCCTGAGGCACCGATGACCACATCTTTCTATTCACTCCTTCGAATGCAAATCCATTTCTATAGACAGATCCCAGTTTGCAGACAGAGTCTGGAGCACAGGCAGAGCTGGTTTTCATATGTAATATCCTGATATCAGTTCCTGTAAGCCCATCATGGTGTGTCCAAGCCTCGTGAAATTCCTGGAGTCACGAGCCAGGAAGGCCTGGATGTTGTCTCCCAGGTGCAGGAGACAAGGAAATCACCATTGATGGTCCAGGATGGTCCCATTCAGACCTAAAGCAAGCTCGATATAATCTCTGCACTGCCCAGAGTCATAATTTGAATGGGACACTGTCCCTGGTGGGGAAGGTTGGTACAGTCTCTTCCACTACATTTTATACCTTCATATATATCTATTTATACAGCGTGAATTAACTTTCACATATCCCAGTTCAGAAGCTTCCAAAAAAATCCCCATCCTGGTGGAGGTGCTGGTGGGTGCCTGGGGCTGCTCAAGTCACAGCTGGGATTCTGATATGGCTGGCAGTTTTCAGGACAGGTTTCTGAGCACCAGCCAACCCCTTGCAGTGGTGAAACAGAGCTATAAACACACAGAGCTGTTGTGAAAATACACGTGGTGCCTCCTCACAGGCATTTAGGTACGGCAACCATGGTTCTGCGCAGATTAGTCATAAGGAAATATTTCCAGAGTGTGGGATGAGGGTGCTGTACTGTGAAAAGGCACAAGAACGATCTGCTAAACACACGGGAGAGAAGCCATCAGGAAAATCTCCACCAGAAACCTCTCACTTGATCTTTATTTACAGCCAAACGCACCCATACTGTGTTTGGGGAGGGAAAATCCTGCTGCAGTCACCAGAGCCTGTCCTGAAGCTCACCTAAATGAATTCACAGATCCAGGGAGAATCTTTCAGTGAAAAATACTGAAATTTCTGTCAAACAATCAGCACCTTACTCTGGAAGTGCAGTTATATTAACTGGATATTGTGTTTCAAAGGCATGGAGGAGACAGGATGAGAAGATTCTGGTGAAAAATTGCTGAAGCACAACAGAGGACATGAAACAAATTACTCCAAACTTGGAGCACATCGTGTTCCTCATGCCACAAATGGGACTGACATAGAAAGAAAATACTGGTTTGCAACATAAAAATACGCAAGCACACAAAAACTATAAATATGCAAGCACAAATGAAAATATAGAACTAAAATAGAACTAAAAATATGCAAGCACAAAAAAAAGAACTTTTCACCAAGTGAGAAGATAAAGGTGCAACATTGCATCTGTCTGGACGAGAGAGAAAGACAAAGAAGTAAAGGGTTTGGGTCTAACTAACCCAAATCTGTAAGAAAATTATTGGGATTTGCTCACAAAAAAAATATCAAATGCTTGAGGATTTTAGTATAACCCTCAAAAGAATGGTGAAGAGGTTGCATAAAAAATATCACACTTGAAAAAACTTTTGGTTAAACAACCGAAACAGCAGATCCTGGGAGAAATGTCATGGGTTTCTTGTAAACCTTCTATGCTCATTTCCCAAAGGTGATTCACCAGAGTCCAGCTTGAAGAAAAAGCTCCTGTCAGTTACACAAATTAGAATGTAGATTCACAGAATTTTCCTTTATTTGGACAGGAGCTGTGTCTTCCTGAGGAACCCACAGTCACCGGCAATCCCAATCCAAATCTGATTTCTGTAAGGAAAAGCTCCCTGCCTCCCTCAGACCCCCACATGCCAATTTCCTGGCCAGCCTCAGAGCTCAGGCACAGTCCCAGCAGCTCCAAGCAGGACAAATATTATAAGTTACAGAGCACAAGTGCAAATCCCCAAACTTCTCTGAGCACCCCAGAGCAGCAGGAGCTGCTAAGGGAGATGAGCTTGCTGAGCTTTTCTGGGGTCAGGTGGGGGTGCTGAGAGAAACAAGGCTCACTCTTTAAAATTTTAAAAAGTTTAATAAGGGATAAAAGGGACTTTTACAGCCCTGGGTGCATGGCAGCTGCCAGAGGCACGCAGTTAACGACAACAATTTTTCTTATACACCTTTTCATTGTATTGGTCAAGCACATATTTATGATGATTATACATATTCAAACATTCCTTTGCTTTCACGTGTTCTGGGAATTCTTTTGCTTGGTTTGACTCTTGATTGGTCTTTTTAAAGTGCATGTCATACTGCAGATGAAATTTATTTATTTAATTTCCTCACAAGACCCCCTGTTCTGTGATTTGACAACTCTTGATAGCTGAAGGGTCAGTGGTAAATTTCTCTTTGCATTCTTCCAATTCTTATTTACTTGGTTCTTTTCAATGTTATCTTACCATACAGATGGGATACTCCACCAGTACATTAAATCAACATTGGCTATTTCACACAACTATCCAAAATATTCTCACCATTGTCAGTTTGTGACACAAACAGAGGCTTTAACTACTTCTACAACAGTTAATGTTATAATACACAGTACATAGTCTCTATTTTGATATTTTGAGGGAGCCTAAACCACAATATATTTATCACGCTAAAACATGATAATCCACCCAGGATTAACAATTTACACTACATCAAAAGCAGATAAAAAGGGATTACAAACTGTTATAAATGAATTAGCCAATTTGATTAATAAGGAGAATTTATTCCATAATTAAAATACAATTGTAAAGAGGCCACAAGCAGAGATCAGACCAGGCTAACAGTGCAAGGTGTCCCAGGACAAGGGCAGAGATGAGAATCTCAACTCCATGTTTCAGAAGGCTGATGTATTATTTTGTGATAAATATAATATAATATAATATAATATAATATAATATAATATAATATAATATAATATAATATACATTGCATTGTATTACATCATATTAGATCCTATTATATAATATCATATCATATTATAACATATCATATCGTATATTATATTAATTATATTATGTTATGTTATGTTAGATTATCTTATATATATTATATTATATGAAAATTATCTACCAAGACTATACTAAAAGAAAAGAGAGACAACAGAGAGCTATCAAAAGAAAAAAATAGAATGATCATAAAATCTTTTTTAATCTTGTTAATAATAAAATCTGACAGCTCACAGCCTCCACACAGGTGGCTGTCATTGGTCATCAAGTAAAAACAATTTCACATGCTGGGTAAACAACTTTCTAAACCACATTCTAAAGCAGCAAAACTTGGAGAAGCTGAAGCTTCTCAGCTTCTCAGGAGAAAAGATCCCAGCAAAAACATTTTTCATAAAATATGTTGTCTTGGTTTGGAAAGACAGGAGTCTGCTAAGGAGGGCAGGAGCATCCCCTGAAATGGAGAACGTGAACCCTCCCCACCCTTCCAAATTGCTATAAATTTTAAATTAAGGGGCTCTCAGGCAAAAATATTGGGAGCAGGAAATAACAGTTCTTTAATAGGGAAGGAAAAAAAATGATAAAATAAACAATGCAGTACAGTAGAACAACACTGACAGAGTCAGAACCCAGCCTGACACCCTGTGGGTCAGGGTGTTGGTGGCAGTCCCATTGGAAATGTGGCTGCAGTCCTCCTGGAGTGGGAAATGTGGTTCTGCTGGAGCAGGGGGGATCTGTAGAGAAGGATGGATTCTTCCTCTGAAGATCCAGTGGGAGAAGAGGCAGCTGCTGTTCCTCTGGGGAATCCCGTGGAGAAGCCGTGCTGGTGTCTCCAAACCTCTGGATTATATCTGGGTAGCAATGCCTGGCTCCTCCCTCTGGGCTCACATCTCCCAGTGGGATGCTGCAGTTCTTATCAGCCATGCAGGGACATTCAATGGCTGTTATCAGCAATGTCCCCTCCCCAGGGAGGTGTGAATGTGGTCACTCAAAGAGAGAGATATGGCAAACTGACAAAAGGTAATCTGCCCCACAGATGGTAATGGAAAACACCTTGCATTGCACTGTTCAACACAAGTCTGTGGCAAGCACCTGTTGCACAACCTGCACACATCAAAACCCCTGGCAGAGGCCCTCAGAGGAGCAGGGGTGGTTTCGGGCCGGGCTGACCATGGCTGTGCTCCTTGCAGGCAGGAATGGCTGGCACCTTCTGCCGTCTGCTGGCCGGGCGCGCGGCGCCCGCGCTGTTCGCCGCCGCGGGCACGGGCGTGCTGGCCACGGGCTACCTGCTGGGCCAGCACAACTCCGTCAGCGCCGCCGTGCAGGAGAAGAGGAAGCTCTTCCCCCCCAGGTAAGCGCAGGTGGGCAGGGATTTTTCTCCTTTTTAATGCCTTTGTTGAAAGTGATCGAAAGCGATCGGCTCTGGGGGGGAGAACCGACGGGTCCACGCTCACGCCGCTGCTGCTCCCACTGGTGAGGAGGAGGAGGAGGAAGAGTGCAGCTGTGTCCCCTGTTCTGGGGGCTCCATCCTCATGAAAGCATCAGGAAAATCCCTTGTTATTTCAGTTTGACCTCCAGGGTCCTGCCTCTAGCTGAGGTCCTCCTTGGCTAGGGCGAGGGGCAAAAAGGGGTCTCAGTGTTGTGGGAATCCATAAAATCAGAGGATTTTAGGAGAGTGGTGAAAAAAAAAACAGGCCCCAGAGACTGTGGGAACAGTGAAGTGGTAAGGCAGCAAAGTTATTTTTTAAGCTGTAGCGAAGACATGGGAAACAGAGCAATAAGAGCTATGTAGTTGGGCCTTCTAAGTTGCAACAAGTTTGTTTAGTGTATATTGTAGAAGGTTAGTCATGAATGGAGCACTGTGCTTTGTCTTTTACAAACGAGCCATTGTGTTAGAGAGTGACGGAAGTGTCTCTGCAGGCTCAGGGCTTTGTTCCTCACCAGTCATCACTTTGATTCCTCAGTTTTGTGTTGGCCCGTTGTTTTAGGGGTTTTTGGCTGGGTTTGGTGAGGGCTCTCTCCTGCTGCATGCTGGATCCGATGCCATTTGCATGTTGCCTTGATGTCCTTTCCCCTCTAGGAAGCAGCAGGCTGTCACTCTGACAAAAGGCAGAATTCTTAACCAGGTATCATCAACAACCCGTATCTAAGGAAAACGAGTGGTGATTACAAGAACAAACAGTTAGAAATCCACCCTGGCAGCAACTGGGCCAGCCTGTTCACTTTGCAACCTTTAAAAAAAAAACTGGCAGCTTTTTCTACTTATAACAACCTCCAGGTCCAGGTGGCTCCAGCCTGCCAGGGATGTGAGGATGTATTGGAGTGGGTGCCTAGAACACAGGCAAGATCAAGATAATACAGTGGGTGTTTATTAAAGGCCTTCCAAAGGTGCATCTTGGGCTGTCAGAAGCCTCCCAGAAGCTGCACCCAAAAGGGATTTTTAAAAAAAAGGTCACAAATTTTTCACACAATTATTAGTTTGGTCCATTTGCATGTCAGGGGTTGATCCTCCTATTCCAGCTTCAGGTAATGAAGTAATTTACCCCCAGTTTGCTCCCGCCAATTCACTTTTGTTTATGCTTTCAGGGCCTGAGGCTGTAGGGTGCCCTTAAATTTCAGGCCCAGAGGAATTATTTTGTCTGACTAAAATGTGAAGACACTAATTCACACTCTATATGGAAGCTCAGAGTTACACCCTGAAGCAGTACAGGATTTGAAAAATATAAAAGCTGAAATCCTAAGGCATCACTGAGATAATATCAGCTCTCAAAAAATGCCCCCAAACCAACCAAAACCAACACTGCTGAATGACAACAAGCCCAATATATGCCGCAAGTTTAGTGCTATATCATTGTATTTAACTCATCACCAACCAACAGCTTTGCAGGTCCACCTATTGGACCCCCTGATTGTATCGACCCTGCTACAGGAAAATGTGAAAATATTTTCTCCATGCAAGCAGCAATAATGCCTTGTATTACTGCTGTACTGGAAATACTCCTAATTCAGTTACAAACTGACTGGCTGATGGTTAGAAATTAATTACAGGCCTTTTTCTCTGTAGATTGACTTTGCCAAAGGCAATGTGGATTACTCTCTGACAGACTCGTTTTGTTATTTAAGTAATTTATACAATCCTAGCTAAAATATATTCCTAGAGAAACACCGCAGTTGTACATAAAGCAAATCACTACCAGTACAAGATAGCTGGGGGCTGAGAGAGTTGAAAAATCCCTTGCTAAAGCCCAACATCTTTATTTTCCCTGTCTTCACTCCCCCTGCTGCTTTCTGCAAATAACAATGCCAAATTAAACCAAACCCTGGTATTTCAGAAGAGGCATTGCCCAGCTGGCAGGTCACACAGTCCCTCTGGTCTCCACGAGGCTGTGAGAGCACCTGGGGCTGTGAACTCTTCATCTGAACTTCAGTCTCTGTCTGGCTGAACAAATCAGTGCTGGGGCTCTTTCCTGCCTGGCTGAGATGTCCCAGTGGGGCTCAGAGCCCTCTCAGATCTCTTTGGGCCCCATTTCCCTGATGGCACCAAGCACAGAGCACCACAGGGTTCAGCACCAGCACCTTCCTCCCCTCCTAAACCCAATGCAGCACATAAACCAAGGATAATCACACTTTTGGCTTCACAAAGTGTCCAGGGTGATGTCACGATCTGTCCTTACCAATGGGATTCCTGATGGTTCATGAATTCATCTCAGAGCGCAAAAAACTGACACTGCACAGGGGTTTGCAGTCATAATAAAAAAATGCACCTTTATTGAATGGCCACAGCAAATGTGTTAAGGGGGATGGGGGAAAAGGAAAGAATAGGGAAAAGAGAGAGAGGAAGAGAAAGAAAGGCATATAGCTGACGCTGGCTGGGGTCTGTGCACAAACCCCAAACAGGACAGGGCTGCTGGGAACTGCCTGGAGCTGTTTGATTTTCCAGCATCAGCCTCATTCCATGGTGAGGACAATGGGAAGATGCCACCAGCTCACATCCCAGGCAGCAGACACAGAACTCAATGTCACAACTCACTTTATAAGTTTTCTGCCCAATCACACAGAGCAAAAGCACATTGACAGTGTTTATATCTGTACAGTAGATATTCCATATTGACAGTAGTTCTATCCAACCACTCTAGGCACAGGTACCTTTGGTTAAACAATGCTTGCTTATTTCAAATACAACCCCTGCTTGTGAGCCTTCAAACACAATGCACAGAGCTCCATTATTAAGCTTTAACCTTCCTAATATCTCACTAGATAAACTTTTCTGTAGCTTAGAGAGTTATTCCAGACAAGTGTTAATACACAGACCATTGTTCTATTTGTCCTTGCTTTTCTACTTTATACATATTTCTGCTGAGCAATCTCTTGGCTGCTGCTTAGCTCCAATGACAGTTCTGCTGTCTCTGAGGCCTTTTGCAGCTTTCCCAAAACCCTCTGATTGTGTGGATTCCCACAGATAGCTACCAAATGTAGAGAGACAAATTCCTTCCAAGTCTTCAGTGGATGAAGTTTGTCTCCTCATGGCAGGGGAGATCTCAAAGACACTGCTCAAGCCAAGGTTCTCTATAGTCATCAGCATGCAAGAACCATTGTCTTCTTGGTCCAGTGGCCACACCTGCAGGCAAATATCTCCCTTTGGTCAGCTCAGCTCCCTGTCATGTCTCCCCTGGGCTGAGGGTTTCAGTCCCAGCCCTTGGGAGGAGGGGGAGCTTCTCCATAGAGGGGTTTCATGTCTCAGTCCTTGAGGGAGAGGCTTCTCAGTCCATTTGTCATGGTGGTTGTAAAACAGATGAAGGACCTTATGTGGGGACCACCAAAGGTTACCCCAGGAAAGTCCAACCAGGCCAAAAGGTGGGGAAGTTCCAGGGCCGTCATTGCAAAAGCAGGTGCAGGTGAAGAAGGGCAAGGTGCCCCTTCTCAGGGTCTTTTTGGTCGTCCCAGTTTCTGTCCTTTCACAGATCGTGAGGCAGAGGAGAGAAACTTCAGACAGAGAGTCACAAGGGACTGTCCAGGGCACACAGTAATGCCTTGGTATTGGAATAATTACCAATATTGCCAGACAGGAGGTGCCTGAGCTTGTCTGGCCCCTGCTGCTTGACCAAAAGGCAGCAGCTGTGGTGTTTCACCCCAGAGACACCTTTGGCCAGGTGGGTGCTGCAGCTGGGTGCTGGGAGACAAGTCCAGGCTTGCAGGAGCTCAGGTTTACCCTGCTGGAGAAGCTTTCAGGCGATGGTGAAGGAAAGGAGTCGGTTCTGATGCGGGGTTTGGATCCAGAGCTTTATTCTGGCCCACAGCCTCTGAGTGCAGCAGCAGCTCCAACAGAACTCCTGAGCCTGTGGCTGCTGCTCCTGTGAACCCCGGGGAGAGGGGCAGGGAAGGGGCAGGGTGTGACAGTGGTCACAGGGGCCCTTGGATGAGGGAAGAGACGAAAATGTTGACTCCATGTTCAGAAGGCTTGATTTATTATTTTATTATATATTACATTATAACTGTACTAAAAAGAAATGGAAGGAAAAGGTTCATCTCAGAAGGCTAGCTAAGAATAGAAAAGAAAGATAACAAAAGCAGCTGGCTCAGACAGAGAGCGAGAGCCAGCTCTGCCGTGACTGGCCAGTAAATCCAAGCATCCACAGGAAACCAGTTATGGATCCACCTGTTGCATCCCACAGCAGCAGATAAACATTGTCTACATTTTGTTCCTGAGGCCTCTCAGCTTCTCAGGAGGAAAAATCCTAAGAAAGGATTTTTCATAAAAAGCTGTCTGCGACAGTAGGGAGCCACCAAGCAGGGACAGGAGGGGAGGGACACAGGGACAAAGGACACCTGGATGGCCCAGTGTCCTCCAGGGGTGGAGGGCACCCTTTGAATTCGGTGTCCTTCTGGAATGCCAGGACTGACACACAGTGCTGGGAGGGGACAAGGGAAAGGAGAGGTGGCTGACACACCAGTGGAAGGAATCTTCAGGGAGAAACGCGGGGCGTTTGAGGCAAACCATGACCCTGTGCCCTCTCCCTGCAGCGCTGACTACCCCGACCTGCGCAAGCACAACAACTGCATGGCCGAGTGCCTGACCCCGGGCATCTACTCCCGCCTCCGGGACAAGATGACCCCCAACGGGTACACCCTGGACCAGTGCATCCAGACCGGCGTGGACAACCCCGGCCACCCCTTCATCAAGACCGTGGGCATGGTGGCTGGGGACGAGGAGTCCTACGAGGTGAGAGGATCCCGCGGGCCTGGCCGGGCCTGTGCCCGCGGTGTGGCTCCCGTCAGATGGACACAGATTCCCAGGAGGGAGCTGGTTCCTAAGACAAGTTGTGTCCCTGGGGGCGGGCTTGTTTTCCCTACTTCTCCCTGCTCTTCCACATTAGGAAAAGCAGGAACACGTGGTATTACCACAGGTGCCCTCTCTGCTGCGGCTGAAGGTAATAAAATGAACCTGCTCGGCAGCAGCTGCTACCTGCCTCCAGCAGCTCTCCTCCTTCCTGCAACTAAACCCAATTTATGGGAAAACTGTCCAACTCTGAGGCACACCAAATGAACCTAATGTGGAAATCACATTGTGAAGCAGCAGAGGCAGGAGCAAGCAGAAATGTCTTCTGGGCAGTGCCAGGCATCACTTTGGAGCATGAGGAAAACTGAAGACAAACAGCATCAGGGCAGACAGGTCATTTAGGTCTGCAATGAGAAGTGGAAAACGAAAGATCTCATTGTTACTGGCCCTGTGGTTCTGCTTCCTTGCTGCCTGTTCCTCTGCAGCCTCCCCAGTGTCCTGTGAGGGCGGCCTGGGACATTTGCCACTCCCTGGGTTTGGGGTGCCAGTGCAGATTGTGTTCCTCATGTCACAAATGGGACTGACATAGAAAGAAAATACTGGTTTGCAACATAAAAATATGCAAGCACAAATGAAAATATAGAACTAAAATAGAACTAAAAATATGCAAGCACAAAAAAAAGAACTTTTCACCAAGTGAGAAGATAAAGGTGCAACATTGCATCTGTCTGGGCAAGAGAGAGAAAGACAAAGAAGTAAAGGGTTTGGGTCTAACTAACCCAAATCTGTAAGAAAATTATTGGGATTTGCTCACAAAAAAAATATCAAATGCTTGAGGATTTTAGTATAACCTTCAAAAGAATGGTGAAGAGGCTGCATTAAAAAAATCACACTTGAAAAAACTTTTGGTTAAACAACCGAAACAGCAGATCCTGGGAGAAATGTCATGGGTTTCTTGTAAACCTTCTATGCTCATTTCCCAAGGGTGAGCAGGGTGAACCTGCAGGGGCTGTGCTGGGGCACACCTGAGCCCAGTGGCTCTAACCAGGACTGTCCCCACAGCAGGGAAGGCTCAGGGTACTCCTGCATGGCTTAGAGCCAGGAGGCTGGGGGGCTCTGGGGGTGTGCTCTGGTTGGAAATGCACCCCAAGCCCCAGCCTGGCTGCTGAGTCCCTGTCTGTGGTAACTGCAGACAGGAACCTCTGCCTGTCTGCAGCTGCTGTGAGGATGCTTCTGTGATGCTGCAGACTCCATCTAGATTCTCTTGCCTCCCCAGGTGTTTGCTGAGATTTTTGACCCTGTCATTAAAAACAGGCACAATGGCTACGACCCACGGACAATGAAGCATCACACGGACCTGGATGCATCCAAGGTAGGACTGAAACACAACAACGAGACAGGAGAGGCTCTGAGATGCTTATTCCAGTGATGATGCTGTGTGCAGCAGAGCTTTCCTTTTTCTTGATCCAGCTGTGAAGGCCCAGTTTCATGTTTAAGGAAATTGGGATGCCAGTCGTGGCCCTGCCAGCTGCATCCCTTGTTCTCAGCAGGGAACTCCTTTGTTTGACTTATTCACACTCCAGCTTATCTGCATGACATGCTGGGTGTCAGGTCAATGTATTTTATTCCTTCTTGTGTCTCCATCCTGCTGTTTCACGTTCTCTGATAAGATTTTAGTATGTCCTCCTTAAATTTAACACGGTATTCTCTAATTGTCCTCCAGCGCTCTGGTTTGTGTCACAGCTTTATATATAATAAATATAATATAATAATAATATAATATAATATAATATAATATAATATAATATAATATAATATAATATAATATAATATAATATAATATAATATAATATAATATAATATAATATAATATAATATAATATAATATAATATAATATAATATAATATAATATAATATAATATAATATAATATATATAATATCACTTGGACAGGTCGGTCAGTGGATGGCCTTACACTGTTTTTAGTTACACAAAAGCCTTTTTTTCATCTGATGCTTTGCTAAGGTCTATAACACAGTGTTGGAATACCAGGCTCTTTCTTGCACCAAAGTCAGGGTGAATAATACTCAGGAAATGTCTCTGCAGTCTCACTCTGAAGTTTATTATCCTTATCTATTGCAAACTCACGAGATGTGAGCTCTCCCTGACAAGTCCAGAAAGTGCCCCAAAATGGTGCCTCTCCAAGGCTACTTAAGTCCCAGTTACCCAATAATAATAATAAATTATTGAAAATTGCCCAATGAACAGTTGACATCTATATTATTTATGCTTCTAACCCAATTATGATCACCCAAAACCTGCAATGTGGATATCTTTCACCCAACTAGAGAAAACCACCCAGATTTGTGAAGGAAGAAGAAGGTGCAAAAAAGATACCTAACCCACACCCAAAAGTCTCCATCTTGGCTCCCACATACTAAAACCCCAAATCTAAATTTTTTCACCCTGTGAGATTGCACATTTCTAACCAGCTACACACCTGTGCTATTAATCAATTTTGAAAACCTTTTGCACACCCTCAGGTCAAATTCGGTGTTCCCCTGTGGGTCTGTGCCTTTCAGCACAGAAAATTTAAAATTCTCATCATCCAGGGTTCCAACAATAGCACATAAGCAAAAAAAAAATAACCACGTGGGGTACGGAGTGCAGGGCTCTGGACCCGTGCCACCTCATGGCCAAGCTTGTCAAGAGAAAATTCCCCCTTTTATGCCATGTGCCAATGCCATCTCCTCCCATTTTCGGTCCATCACACTTCTACCGCCGCCCTCATCACCACCTCTACCACTCATGCTCCACCACTCGCTTTGGTGGTCGCACAGATCTTTGGGGGTCGTCGCTGATGAAGGGCTCTCCTCTTCCTCTTTGTCCTTTGATTCACCTTTGGGTTACACATGCGCACCAAGCTAGTATAATGTAAGCCAAAACTAACATAATGTAATATTATATTTAAGCATCAAAGCAGTAAATCTCATATAATTGACGTTTTCCTGGGACCCAACCAGATTTTCCTTTCTTTCTGTTAATATTTAGTAACTGTTATCTCCTGCTTTTTCCTGCCTTGAACATCTGCAGGAAAAGGCGGGAGGTGTGGACCCCCTCCTCTCCCTTTCTTTCCTGCCATTACACCTTTTAACTGTCTTATTATTTCCAAATATTAATTACTGCATCAATACTGATTACTGTTTCAACTTTGCCAGCACGAATCGTACCTATTTACCACATAACTGATATAGTTACAACGATTAGCGCGAATCACACCGGTTTATCGCGCACATGAACGCGAAAGCCAATACTATCGGGTCGTTTTCCACCGCAGATTTATCCCGCACAATTTATCCAATATCACCGTGCTGTTTTCCCCCTCAGATCACCCACGGGCAGTTCGACGAGCGCTACGTGCTGTCGTCGCGGGTGCGCACGGGGCGCAGCATCCGCGGGCTGAGCCTGCCGCCCGCCTGCACCCGCGCCGAGCGACGCGAGGTGGAGAACGTCGTGGTCACCGCGCTCTCCGGCCTGCGCGGCGACCTGTCGGGCAAGTACTACAGCCTCACCAGCATGACCGAGCGGGAGCAGCAGCAGCTCATCGACGTGAGTCCGCCAGTGTAGGACTGACGGGGGTAGCGCGGTCGGGATGGATGGAGATGAGAGATCTCTGCAGCCAGGTTGTGGAATTTGGGGTTTATTGCAAAGGGCCTGGGTGCAGGGCCCTGCTGGGAGCTGCCAAACACAGCTCAGAGCAGGCCCCAAAGAGGGAGAGAGAGGGAAAGAGAGAGAAGGCAAGAGCATGGCAAAGAGGATGAGAGAGCGAGGTCCCTGTTACAATACAATAAATCTTTTTCTGGGCTTGGAACTTGGGATTTATTGCAAAGGGCCTGGGTGCAGGGCCCTGCCAGGCACAGCTCAGAGCAGGCCCCAGAGAAGAGAGGGGCAGAGAGGATGAGAGGGTACGAGCACGGGGTTCCCATTCCAATACCATAAATCTTCTTCTGTGTTGAATACTCTAATTCTCACTAACCAATGTAGTCCAATATACAAATCCTATAGCATTTCCATGCAGCCTATAAGAATCACTACATTACCATCCTGTGTTACATTTTAAACCCTAAAAACTCCTCTTTGGCCCCTTCTGCCAAGCTGTAGGGTCTGCTCTGAGCCTTGGGCCTGTCTGCAAGCAGAGGGTGTTGTTCCATCCAAAGGGGATCACCTTCAGCTGGCCATGCCATTGTTTCCCAGTTGTTCAGTAACTGAGGGATCTCAAAGCTTGCTTTCATTTCAGTCTCGCTTATAGTTTCTATATTCTCACAATCTTTTGCCAGACAATCATATTTGTAAGGCTTTCCTGTTTCATCCTCCCCAACACGCCAGCAGTGCCTGAGTAGGCTCGGGTTTAGTTTAATCTCTGCCTTGCCCAGCGGGATAACCGCATCATTAACCTGTGCCTAATGGGCTGTCAAGGTTTGTAATTCAGCGAGCCACCCAGGGTGTGTATTTCTGTTAAGTACATCACTGTGCGGGTCTGAGGTGTGGATTTATATCCCAGAGAGTGAGGCCAGTGTCAAATCAAATCCACGTGGCTGCTGCCACCTCTGTGGACAAGTAAAGAGGTAAATTCAGGACCTTTCCTGGGTCATCTCCTTGAGCAAACTGTGATACTTTCTATATTAACCATTCTAACTAAAAGTATTACACTGAGTTAGGCATTACATGGTATCTCCACTCCATTCTGTGGGGGTGGGGGACTTTGCCTGTGATTCCTCTACATAAAAACGTAGAGGAATTCCTCTACTAATTCTAATTTCCCAAAACTTGGCAGTAATTTCATAAGTGAACACTACACTAATTCTGATTTCCCAAAAGTGGCCGTAGCCTACTGCACCCAGGTGACCTTTTCCCAGCCCTGTCATTGTGCTCAGGGAACTGAAGGACCAGGCCCATAACAAGAGTTTTCATTGTCACACAGATGGAAAGACAAGGGTTTTCATCATGGATTTTGTCACAGCGTGTGACGTGTCAAACAAAGCTTGAATGTGCATTTTAAGTGCCCAAAGGAATGGCTGTACCCTCTTAGCTATACTCAAGGCACATTATTGCATGACATCAACCAAAGGGGAGCTGATGAAGTATCATAACTATTTATAACCCTGGAACCAGGTGTCTGGATTAACCAGGAGTTAAGAATTTATGCAAGGTCAGTAACTTTTTAAACTGAATGTCCCTGGTGATGTGTTTATTGAGAAGATGTTGATGACGTGTTGCGGGTTTTATTTTCAGCAGGAGACAGCTCCTCAGGACGCAGAGGTTGAAACGAGAGTGTGGAAAATGTAATTCTTTCATGGTTTAAGGCTAAATCCTGTGGGAAGTGGAAACAGGCCTCACTGATTCAGCATTTTATCTCATTTTCTTTTGCTTCGTGATTGATAACACAAATTCGTAGAGATCAGACGCTGATGTTGTAACCTGAGATTGTAACCTGAGATTCATTCCTTGCCTCACACCAGTGCTCACCCCACCAGCACCTCAGGACCTGGCACCTCTGTGGGATCAGGCTTCCTGCCAGCCGCCAAAGGCACCATCTCAGCTCTGCAAGATCAGAGTTTATTTCAGTGAGATAAATCACGGCTACTTGAATTCAGCACAGAAGGCATTTGGTGTTTTGCAGATTTGGGCCATATGCTCATGAGGAAAAGTGACAGCTCTTTTCTTGCAAAAAGCGGGGTTTTTGTTTCAAGCAAAGTGTCAAGTGGAGCGAGCTGGAAGGAAATTTGGTGTCCCTTTGAAGAGCAAAGAGAACTCCACACCTTTTCTTCCTGCATGGTTGGAGTTCTGCATGCACCGTGTCTGTTGCAAAGCATTCAGATATGAAAACCTAAGTGAAATGAGGAAAATAATTATTTCATTCTTCATTAAGGAAAAAATTAACTAAAGCACATCAATGTGTCTACCACATCATATGCCTTCTGGACAGATTGCCTCACTATTTCTAGTTAAGCTCTAGGTTTAAACAAAAAAAGAATAAAATCAACAACACTACCAGCAAAAAACCCTTGACATTTGATATGGCAGTCTTCAAGGAATCAAGAAATACCAGTTTTTTAGCACACACATGAAAATCAATATAAAGTATGTATTTTCTTTGGGGGAGGAAAAACCCAAAGCAAATTGTTTTAGAAATTCTAAACTATTGCCCCAGGGCAAGTTGGTGGCACAGCATGTGCTACATTTATTAAGTCACAAACAGCATCTCTGTTAAGGAATATAACAAGCCTGTGATTCCAAAAGGCTGAGATTAGCACTGATTCAATTCCTACCTTGAGTTCATACTCAGAATAAATACCTAAATCTCCATGCTGGAGAAGTATCTTTTCAGAACTAGTACTTTTTATTGTTTAGTTTTTGGGGTTTTTTTCCCAGTCTTTAAGAACTCATTGACTTCTCCTATGCTGAACTATGTCTGAATGCAGAGGAGATCTCTGGAGCCAGGTCCTCCAGAGCATCCTCTGCTGTGTCCATGTGGATTTAGGCCCCAGCACCCATCCCTCCCTACATTTGAAAAATGTTTTTGGCAAAACATACCAGCGAGCATCTGTGAGAGTGAGGAAAATCTCCCTGGTAAAGAGATTTTAATTTCCAGCAAGGGAACCAGGTTCCCAGGCTGTACTGTGTGATTGGCTTGCGCTTCCACTGCCCTCACAGAAATGCACTGGACAGCATTACAGTGCTCCCTGGATAAACTGGAGCTTTGTTCTGTTCTCTCTGTCTCTCTGCCTCCCTCTGGCCCTGCCCTGTGCCCAGGATCACTTTCTCTTTGACAAGCCTGTGTCCCCTCTGCTGACATGTGCTGGGATGGCCCGTGACTGGCCGGACGCCAGGGGCATCTGGTAGGTTCTGTGACCTGCAGGCTCCCGTGGCCTGCCCAGGGATTGTCTTACAAACCTCCTTGCTCGTCCTAACCCTGCACGAACTCTGGCCCCTCACTCACCGCATGCCCGGTTTGCTCCAAAAAGAGAAATGCTTGAGTTGCCGGGGCTGAAAGCACCCCTTTCCTTCCAAATGAGCTGGGTGAAAAGGGAAGTTGGATTTCCTGCTCTGTTCTAGGTCTGTTTCTAGTGCCCCAACACACCCTTGATATTGGGCCCAAGTGCAGAATCTGCTGTGGAGATGAAGGGGTAGCAGCCCTGAGGTGAGAGCCCAAACCAACAGCAGAGGAGGGGGCAGCTGCGCAGTGCATCCATCCTGCTGCACTGCAGGCATTGCCAGGTGCTTTAACCCTGGAAAATCAGGCAAAAAGCATTCTGAGGAATCACCTAGGGTGAAACCTGATCACCCCCAAACCCAGCGACCTGCTGGAAAACAGAGGATTTTTTAATTTCAACAAGATTCCTATGAGATTCAACAAGGTGCAGATGCTTTGGTCCCCATGGAAGTCTGAGGAAAAGGGTAAAGCTTGAGGCACCCGTTCATTGTCTCTACAAACAGAAGTACCAGAAGCATAATTGCTATCCAGAGATTTCCTGAATAAAACAGACCTGGGTTTTGGCTTCTTTTACATGTGACATATCAGGGAGAACGGAAGGAAAAAAATTAGTGTGATTGGAAAGTGCTTCTGTAAGCCACATCTTGAAAATCTGCCTTTCTCTTGGAAAAAAAAATCATGTCAAAAAGTATGTGCAATGTGGAAATAATTTTGTTTTTGATGATCCTGTCCTTGTCATGGGCTGCAGGACCATTTCCACCAACAGCACTGTCAGCAATGGCACAGTTTAAATGCACGGTCCTGGCAGCAACGGGGGCACTTGCTGAACTAGAAGGAGAGGGGAGTTAGGCCAAGCTCAGACTATTTATAAAACCCTCCCTCAGCATTTGTGCGCGGCTGAGGAGGAGGTGGCTGGCCTGGCCTGACCCCACTGTCAGGGCACAGGATGTTTACACCTGCTCAGCATTGCACTGGCCAGCCCCAACTGCAAGAAGAAAAAGGAGACGCGGCCAAAGACCAGCTGAAAGTCAGGCTCTCAGTGATCCTGAACTTTCACTTTCATGTGCCTTAGACCTGGTGGTATTTCACTGCTGGCACAAATGGGTCTGATCCCATCCATCACCCTCTACGTGCTGTAGGAAGGTGTCAGGAGCCAGCACCTCCCTCTGGCTGTGCTGAGCAGCCCAGACCCTGCCAGGGGCTCAGAGACCCTGGCACAGAGCCCACAATGCCCCTGTGGGTTTGATTGTGACCCGTGGAGCAAGTCACCAACCTTAGATGAAGGTCTGCAAACCATGACAGTTTAAGTAGCATGATAGTGAATTTATCACAGGGTGAAAAAGATTTTGGGGTTTTTAGAATGGGGGTTCAGGGGGCAAGATGGAGGGATCTGGGTATGTCCAGCCTTTCTCCTTCTTGGCTTCCATCTTCTGGGTGATGTTGGCACTTTTGGATTGGTTTAGAGCAGAAGCTCACTGTCTAACACAGGTGATAGGTATTGGGAAGTCACTGTAAATATTGTACAGGTAGTTTTTAGTATAAAAGATAACACCGCCCCAGGGCAGGCAGTGCCTCTGTCTTGTCCTGCTGAGCGGACCTGGCAGGACAGGAGAAAGAATTTTATAGATAAGGAACAATAAACAACCTTGAGACTGAGAAACGAAGAGCTCTGACTCCTTCTTCAAGTGCCCAGTTGGGAACAGAGCCTTTCTAACATTTCTCAGGGTCACTGTGAGCAGCTGGAGAGCCTGACAGGAAGGCAGGAGTAGGAGACTGGCCAAGCAGAGGAGAAGCCAGGAGAAGTGACCCAGCACCTGGCAAAGCCAGCCCTGAGTGCCTGTTTGGGGCAGGAGTGGGTGTTGAGGGGTTCTGTCCTTTCTGGCAGAGCAGGGTCACTGAGGGATCCCAGACACATCCCTGGAGGGATGCACGACACCCAGTGCTCCCAGGGACACTGGGGTTCCAGGAGGGGAGAGCAAAATTAAATTAAAGATTAACTAAGTGCACATTGCATGGCTCCCAGCAGCATGCAGGTGTTTGGGTTTTCTGAACAGAGCCCTTCCCTGAGGACAGAGGGGGCAGAGCTTGGCTTCTCCCTCGGCTGCATCGCCAGCTGTGCTCCTGAGGGAGGGCCACAGCAGCATGATGTGACATGAAACTCTCCCCACACTGTGCCCAAGTCATGCCCTAGGGACGCATGAGGGATCCAGTGGTGGAACCAGCCCCAATCCCTCACTGCAGACAGCAGCTTCATTATGACTGTTTAACATCTCTGCTGCTTGGGAAGACGGTGATAAGACTAAGGAGGCTGACAGTTATTTCTCAGGGCTTGCCTTTTTAAAGATATTAATTTTTTTTTCTCCCCTCTTGACTAGGCACAACAATGAGAAGACATTTCTCATTTGGATTAATGAAGAGGACCACACCAGGGTGATCTCCATGGAGAAGGGTGGCAACATGAAGCGTGTCTTTGAAAGATTCTGCCGTGGATTAAAAGAGGTAGTGTCTCAGTGAGTTCATCATTCCTGTTTGTTCACTGCTGTCACCCCTGCTTACTGTGGTTCCCACTGAGCTGACATCTCCAGGGGCAATGAAATGAAGAAATGAAGTCACATCAGTCCACACAGCAACCCACATCAACACAGCTAAAGCAGGAAAGATGGGCAGATTAATAGCTGAGTTGTAGGGGAAAATAAATAAATATCCTGTAGTTGCAGCCCCCCAGCTGGCTAATAATTAGCACTGACTCCATGATGCTCAGAAGGCTGATCAATCTTTTATTATACTACAATTATTAAGAAACTCCTTGCCCTTACAGACATTCCCCATACAGGTGGACCCAATTGGTCCTTGAATCCAAACACCATCACCATTGTCTAATTAGGAAACCACCCTTTGGTAAACAAATCTCCATGACACATTCCACATGTGCACAACAACAGGTGCAGCAAGTGAAGATAAGAATTGTTTATCATTATTTTCTCTGATCTTCTCATAGCCTTCCCCAGGACAATGCCTGGGAAAGTTGTGCACTGCTCTTTGTGGCCAGAGAGCTGCTGCCACAATATACCCTTTTCTTTCTTTCTTTCTTTCTTTCTTTTCTTTCTTCTTCTTTCTTTTCTTTCTTTTCTTTCTTTTCTTTCTTTTCTTTCTTTTCTTTCTTTTCTTTCTTTCTTTCTTTTCTTTCTTTCTTTCTCTCTCTCTTTCTCTCTCTCTTTCTTTCTCTCTTTCTTCTCTCTCTCTCTCTTTCTTTCTCTCTTTCTCTCTTTCTCTCTCTCTCTCTCTTTCTTTTCTTTCCATTTTGTCCCTGCAGACTGTGGGAAATCATAAATGAAGCACTTTACTTGGGTTGTTTGATTTGCTTGATTGATGACTTTATTTGGCCCATCCTCCTAGTTCTTTTTTCTGAGGCTGGGAGCAGAGTGGAAGCTGCTGAGGTTGTGCACAGGACTGAGGGTTTAGGACCCACTATTTTGGGGAGATATGGGGGTTTGTGACTAAAATGCTGAGAACTGATACCTAGGGCTTGTGGGTATTATTTTGGTCTAGCTAATCACAATGATAAGAAAGGCTTCCTGGGACAGGGTGTGGGTTAAAATAGTTTTGCCCACATAATCTAGGTATGACTCAGGTTGGGTCTGGGCCCACTGCAACCCTCTCACCTGCTCTGGCACAAAAAAAAAAGTTGATTTACCAGAGAATTAGAACTTTACTGTGTCCCACAGGTAATATCTAGGAACCCTGGAATGGTTTGGGTTAGAGTTAGGGTTTGCAGTGGGTTTTGGGGCACAGAAGAACAAAGCCATCTGATTTATGCTCTGCTGGCACCAAGGTGGTTACTGAGAGTTTCCAGGGTGGGTTTCCAGGCACAGCTGCGAGGGTCAGCAGTGCACAGGTGGTGGCACAGCCCCCAGGTGCTGTCCCAGCTTTGCCTCTCGTGCCAGCCTTGGACATGGGCATGGAAAGCGGTGGGGCAGCTCTGGGAGCTGTGCCCTCAGCAGGCCCCTGGGGCAGCAAATCAGGTCCAGTTTCCCACTGTCCACTCTGTCACCCTCACAAAACACAGATATTATCCTAGGAGAGTAATTTATTCTGTATCCTCCTGCAGACCTGAAGGATTCAGCTGTATTCATAGGAGTCCTGTGAGCATGAGCTGGTTTATGCACCCCGTTCTCCTCAGGGGGAGATGAGAACGGAACTGAAATTGTGTTTGGTTTGCACAAGCACAGATGGGTGAACAGAGTACCAGGTTATTCAAAGGGCAGTAGAGCCTTGTGATTTTCCTGCTGGTAATTATTTCACTCTCCTGTCAATTCTGGTCAGAGACCTACTAATGAGAAGTCTTATCTACAAGGTGTGTTGTCCCCTTCTAAGGGAAGTGTGGCACTTAGAGGCCAAATGTTCCCTTCAAGGAGTCATCACATCAGCTAGAAAAACACATAAATAAAACTCAGGCTCAGCTCCCTCTGTTTGCTTCATAGTGTTTGGGTCCTATGGGGCCCTGTGTTTCAAACTTGGTTCAAAATTACTAAGTTATAAACAAATAGCAAAAGCCACAACTCTTAAGTGAAGAGACCTGGCTTCATGGGCCAAGGCTTTGCCCAAACATCATGACAGGGAGTTCTCTGGTGAAGTGACCAAGAGCCTGCAAGATAATTTCTTGGATTATACTTTTTTCTGACCCAGAGATGGGCCAACTGAGAGGTGTTTTCAAAACTTTTTTTCCATTTTCAGTCTCATTTGAAGGGTGGGACAATAGAGATGTTATAATTCCCTCCATCACAATCAGAGGCCAACTATTTAATTATAATACACTGTAAGAGTTTCTTGGCCTGCCAGCTTTAGCCACACTATCTTGTAAATGCCTTAAAGCCAATTATCTAAAATTACCCCTTGTGGGTCCCACTACAGTGCATCTTTCACAGTTCTGTTTCTCCAAAGTATCCAGTCCTATTTGCAAGCCATCCTTTGAAACTTGTTTCTAGCTCCATTTCTCTCTCAGCAATGTCTGTCCATTCCATGGCATCTCTAAGCCAGCATTTCTTGTCTCAAAGTTTGCACACTGTGTGAGCCTTCCCTCAGGCTTTGAGAATTCTCTATAAATCCATTTCCCACATCAGTAGTCATGAGAAGGCAGTGAATAAGTCCTCCTGGTCACCTGAGGAGAGCAAACATTTGTACCACACCTAGACCAGACTGCACCCAGGGGTAAATTCCTGCCGCTCCACTGGTACCTGGCAGGAATCAGACACCTGTAAATCTGCCCCTCTTTGTTTTGTTTCTGTGCTCCCCCAGGTGGAGAGGCTGATCAAGGAGCGGGGCTGGGAGTTCATGTGGAACGAGCGCCTGGGCTACGTGCTGACCTGTCCCTCCAACCTGGGCACGGGGCTGCGCGCGGGAGTGCACGTCAAGCTGCCCCGGCTCAGCAAGGTACACGGCACCGAAATGGGGCAAAAGTGACATAAAGGTGACAAGGTTTAAATGCGACGTGAACTGTGACGGCGGTCACAAGGTGTTTCAGGGCGAAGGACAGACGAGAATGTGGACTCCATTATCAGAAGGCTTAATTTATTATATTATGATATATATATATATTAACTATACTAAAAAGACATGGACGGAGAGAGAAGGTTTCTCAGAAGAGGCTAAAGCTAAGAATAGAATAGAAAGAATGATCAACAATCCAGCTCTCCCGGACTCTGTCCGAGAGAGCACAGTCCTTGATTGGCCATTAATTATAAACATCAGAGATGGGCCAATCACAGGTGAACCTGTTACATTCCACAGCAGCAGATAACAACTTGTTTACATCTTGTTGCTGAGACTTCTCAGCTTCAGCTGGAAAAATCCTAATGAAAGGATTTTTATGAAGAGATGTCGGCAACATCGAACCAGCTCTCCTGGGCTGGGAAGGAGCAGAGGAGAAATGGCAGCTTACGGAGCTGCACGTTAAAAGGGTGTGTGTAACAAGGTCTGGGGATAGCTCACGGCTAAAGGAGCATGCTGAAATCCTGCAAATTGCTGTATTTGTTGGGGAAATCAATCTGCTTGGCGGGAAGCCACAAAGAGGGGCTGTAACCAAAGGAGTGAGAGAACCCTCCACCTCTGCCTGTCCTTGTGGCAGCGCTGTGAGGGTCACAGCATCGCAGGGACTCTGCTCATACACACGGTGGAAGGCACGGTGGGAACTCAAGGCTGTTTCTCCCGGCAGGACCCCAGGTTCTCCAAAATCCTGGAGAATCTGCGGCTGCAGAAGCGTGGCACCGGTGGGGTGGACACGGCGGCCGTGGCTGACATCTACGACATCTCCAACCTGGACCGCCTCGGGCGCTCTGAGGTAAATGCTCCCCTTGGGGTTTCCTTCTGTTTCGAGTTTCCCCCTGCTTTTGAGCTGAGATCTGCACTGATATGGGCCAGTTTCCCTCTGCTGAGCTCAGTGGATCCATGGCTGTGACCGTGTTCACAGGGTCTTAGGATGAGGGGAAGAGACGAGGATCTGACTCCATGTTTCAGAAGGCTTGATTTATTATTTTATGATATATATCATATTAAAACTATACTAAAAGAATAGAAGAAAGGATTTCATCTATTCCATCTTTCCAGAAGGCTGGCTAAGAATAGAAAAAGAAGGAATGATAAAAGCTTGTCTCAGACAGAGAGTCCGAGCCAGCTGACTGTGATTGGCCATTAATTAGAAACAACCACATGAGACCAGTCACAGATGCACCTGTTGCATCCCACAGCAGCAGATAACCATTGTTTGCATTTTGTTCCTGAGGCCTCTCAGCTTCTCAGGAGGAAAAATCCCAAGGAAAGGATTTTCCATAAAAGGTGTCTGCGACACCATGGCAGCTCTGCTCATGAATCTGCTCCAGTGGAAATGCTTGCTGAAAGGAGAACTGTTAACGTGCATGAAGGGTTTGATAAATGCTCCTGTCCTGGCAGTGTAAAAACCCAGCCCTGAGCACGCTGCACAAATGTGACCATGTGCTGAGGATCTCCATGAGGGGATGCAGGTGCTGGAAGGAAGCAGGCACAGAGCCCTAGCCCACGCGGGGACTCAGGCACTAAAGCTAGACTGGGTGAAGGGTGTTGTGCTCCTTTCACTGCTGAGTCACACATTTCCTCCACAGTTACACAGCAGCACAAGGCTCCCACCCACAGGGACTGGGGAGCTGGGGCTCTTTCCACATGTCCTCTGTGGCTCTCAGACAAGAGAGCTGTGTTGTCTTGGTGTGAAAAGCCAGGTGCCTGCTCAGGAAGGCAGGAGCCTCCCTTGAATGGAAAATGCAAACCCCCTCCCTCTGAATTATTGTAATTTGGAAATTAAGGAGGTTTCAGGCAAAGATATGGGAGTAGGAATAACAGTTCTGTACTAGGAAAATTAACAATACAAATGCAATAGTACAAACAAACAAACCAACCCACTGCCAGAGTGAGAGCAGCCCTGTCCCCTGTGTGTCAGGGGGTGGCACAGCCCCATCCCATGGGGGCTCAGCCCTCCTGCAGTGCCAGCTGTGGCTCTGCTGCAGCAGGGATCCTGCACAAGGGGGGAGTTTTCCTCTGCAGCTCCAGGGCTGCTGCAGATGGGCCTGGGCTCCCTCTGGCAGTGCAGGGCAGCAGAAAGCTGCTCCTCTGGCAATGCAGGGGGCAGAGGCTGCTGTGCTGTGCCAGGCTCAGGTTGGATCCAGGGAGGAATGCTTGGCTCCTGCCCTGGGCGCAGCATCTCCCCATGGGATGCTGGAATTGGATCAGCCCTGCAGGGACACTCAGTGGCCATGGACAGAAGGTGATTAATAATTAATGGCCCATGGACAGCAGAGATCTCCTGGAGGGAGGATTGGCTGTGGGAGAGGTAAAGAACACTGCCCCACCTGGGTTTAACAGATGGTGGTAGAATATACACATCTGCTTGCATCTTGCAGGTGTGTTTAAACCAGAGATTGAAATCAGGGCAAAGATTTAATCGTGAGCCCTGAGCCTTCCCTGCAGGGCTGCAGTGAGATGTTTGCTGCAAAGCCACTTCAGTGAGAAGGAACATTTGTAGTGCCAAGTGTGGAAATGACCCTGCAGCCTGGAGCAGCTGCTCCCCTGCTGGCAGCTCGGCTCCCACACCTCATTCCAGCTTCATGCTCCGTGATTTTATCAGCCAGAGCAGTTCCTAAGAGCACAGCTAATGAGGATGGGGAGGAACAGCCGTGCCCAGGAGCTGCTGCTGGCTCTGACAGAGCCAAACCCCATGGCTGTGGCAGGCTGGATATGGATGCAGGCTGCTCCTGGGGCTTCAGCCCAAGACCTGGGGCCAGCCCCATTCCAGGCAGGTTTTCATAGCAGAAAAACAGCCCTGGGATGATGCACCTGGGTGACAGCAATATTAACCCTGCCCACAGTGCCCTCCCTTCCTGGCTCACCTGCCATGGGGACCATGGCTCTCTGATCCAGATGTGCCTCTGGAATGTCCCCACGGCCACAGACAGAGGTCTGGAAACTTCAGACACAAAGGTTAATGCAGGCATCTGTGCTCCTTTGGATCTAGAATGAAATAAGTAGCAGGAAACAAAAAGAGTAAGAGTGAAATACTATTAAGCCGTATTATTTGCCAAAACAGCCTGTGACAAACACGTCTATTAACACCTGAGACATCATCATGTGTGTTTTATATTAAAGTAACATTAATAATAAAAAAGAGGATTACACAGCAGGGTGTATTGAGTCCTGCTGACAGAGAGCCTAAGCCTACAAATTTTTTGCTTACATGAAGAGTTCCACTGAAGTCAGTGATGCCTCCTACAGCAAGGATCCAAAGGACTAAGGCAACAGATAAGACACAAGCCCTTGCCTGGAGATTCTGAAATCTAAATAAGACAAGACATACTCAAGGGGATAAGAAAAGTTTTATTATAGGATAAAATTTTTCAGTACATAATTAAATATATGCCATTATGTGGTAAATGTGTTTGCAGAACTGAATTATGCTCCCAAAGGTGCAAGATAAAACTGTTTGTATTCCTGCTCTGTCTCAGTTACTGGTCAATGCAAACTTAATATGAAATTTGTTTTCTTATGGAGGCTGCAAATTCAGACCTCTGAATTCCAAACACAGCTAGTCTGTAAAAGACAATAAAATAAACTGCTAAGCCACTGAAATGCTTTATAGTAAAAACAAATCCCTTGAAAATCAGCAACTGCCACAATAAAGAGACAATGGGATTTAGTCTTCACACTTGGTTTCAACAAGCCAGTTATTAAAGGTTGCTAATGAACCATTTCATGGAGATTAAGAAATACCAGGGTCTGTGGTCCTTCTATGTCACCTGTCTGCTGGGGACAGGGCCCCTTGTATTCTCCAGCAATGTTGAAACAGGTTACAAAGACACCACCACCCCCTGCCATACAGAATTGTGAATTTTGGTGCTGCTCTGGGCCTGGAGGGAATCCCACCCCTGGCAGTGTCACTCTGATGCGTTGGAGTGGCTGCCTAGAACAGGGGCTAGACAAGATTAAGGGAATAAAAGCAGGTATTTATTAAAGGTA